>JAJIBD010004076.1:0-59508 GCA_021461705.1 Cryptotis parvus
TCTTCACACTCTACTTCTCTGAATGCAAGGTGCCCTCCCAATGGAAAACCAGCAGGACAGTTCTACTGTTCAAGAAGGGGGACATTCACGACATCAGCAACTATGGCCCCATCTGCCTGTTGTCCGTCATCTACAAGCTGTTTACGAGTCATCCTGAACAGGATTGGCAGAACACTAGAAGAATGACAACCACGCCCAGCAAAGCTGGCTTCTGAAAAGGATTCAGCTGTCGGCCATATCCACATGGTAACCAAGGTCATTGATTGAAGTTTGTAGAGAGTTCAAGATGCCCACTCTGTCTCACGTTCATTGATAAAGAAAGCCTTTGATTCTGTTGAGACTGAAGTGGTCATTGAAGACCAAGCCAAACAGGGCATTCAAACCCAATACATCAAGATCCTTCCTGAGCTGTATTATGGATTCACCACCAGGATCTCACCATTCTACAAGGAAGTGATCATTGATGTCAAAAGTGGGGTTTGGCATGGATTATACCATTTCACTGAAACTCTTCAGCACCACCCTAGGGAACATCATGCGACAATTAGAATGGGAAGGAATGGGAGTGAGGATAGATGGTCGGCAACTTCACCACCTCTTCTTCGCTGATGACATAGTTCTAATAACACCAAACATTAGCCAAGTGGCACAAATGCTGGCTGACTTCGACCGAGAATGTGGAAAGATAGGTCTACAGCTGAATCTCAACAAAACAATGTTCATGAAAAATGAACTAGTTCCAGAGGTCCCTATTCACTCTCAATGGAACAAACATCTCTGAATGCAGCAGTTATGTGTACCTAGGTCGAGAAGTCAACATGATGAATACCCTAAAACCTGAGCTGCGCAGTAGGAAGAGAGCAGCTTGGAATGCTTTCAGGAGCATGGACAAAAGCTAAAAGAACAAAGAACCTCTGGCTCCGGCACATCTTTTTGACTCCATTGTTCTCCCTGCATTAACATAAGCCTCAGAGACCTGGTCTCTACAAAAGCAGAATGAGAATGCTATTCAGGTCTCCCTAAAGAGGAATAGAAAGAGCTATGCTTGGAATATGATGCCTCACTCAAGTGTGAGAAGGAATCCAGAGTTCCAACCTCCATTGATGAGCCAGAGTCAGGGACACTGTGTCATTTGTCAAGGCATCGAAAATCAGATGGGCTGGACATGTAATGCGATTTGGAGGCGACCACTGGACTAGAGCTGTTACTGACTGAATCCCATGGGATGACAAAAGATCACGTGGGCACCCACCTACAAAATGGTCAGACTTCTTTGTCAAGACCCTGAATGAATGGTTTGAGGCTTTTGTATTCCTGAAGCAACCAGATGCTATTGGGCTACACTGACACGTTATAGGGTCAAATGGAAAAGTTGCTGGTGCCTGCTCGAGCGAATCAACGAATAACGGGATGTCAAATGATTGAGTGATCATATGAGTACTTAAAAATAATTTCTTTTATTTTAGAATGCTTTAATACTACTTAACTCTTTCATGCAACCATGAATTTTATTTCTACTTATGTTTTAGCTTCTATGGTCATCATTCTTTAATTAAACACTTTTATTTAATAAACTATATTTATGTTTTATTGATTGAGATTCTGTGGTTTACAATACATTAATATTGGTTTCTTGTGCACATAATTCTAAAACCACACCAGTCACCAGTGTACCCACAAGTTTATTTTCTTTTTTGTAGGGGATTATTTCCTTTTACTATGCTAAATACTTGATTTAGTATTTCATTTTATATGAGAACTGAAGCATATTTATGTATACATATTTATTTTATTATTTTTTGAGGACTGATATCTCAAGCAGTGCTTAGGAGTCCGAGGGGCCACTTCTGAAATTCTTGGCCAACTGGATTCGACATTAAGTTTTATGTCTTGAGGGTTGAGGATGTGGTGCTACTCAGGTCTTGTGGTACTGGGCAGTTTCAATGCGACACCTGGTCAATGATGTGCTGGGAAGATGCATTGTTTAGTACTTGGGTTTAGTACATGACTTGTACGATCTCTCCAGCCTTGCTTTCAATTTTAAAACTGTTTTGATATAAAATAGATTTCTAGATGATAAAATAATTTTCCTTAAAATATTCTATTCCTTTGTTTTTGGCTTTCATTGTCTGTTAGAGACTTAGTTGTTACTTTCTTCTTCTTCTTCTTCTTCCTCTTCTTCCTCTTCTCCTCTTCCTCCTCCTCCTCCTCGCTTTTTGGTCACACCTGGCAATGCTTAGGGATTACTTCTGGCTCTGCACTCAAGAATTACTCTGAGAGTTTTGCAGCCCTACCCAGTCTGTGATTGTCCATCACTTGCTTTATCAACAGGAAGTCTTTTCCATGTGAATCTTTCCCTACTATCCACCTCAATTAAGTCTGTGTCATTTGAGGTAAAGAGAATGTGTCCTTTTTTTCACTTGTCTCCTTGTCTCCACCCCCTTCATTTGGATGACTTGAGGGCTCTTTGGTACCTTAGTGATGACTATTCCCCATGGGTAACTAGAGCAGTAGCTGTTAGCTGTGACAGTTCTGTTTTCAGATCTGGGCTTCATGGTTCACTTCTGGAGGCACTTGGCCTCTTCTTCTCCTCTACATATTGGGGACTCAGGTCATTGTGAATAACAAATGAGTGACACATGCCATGGGCATGGCAGAGTACTGAACTCCAAGAAAATCAATGGTGGTTATTTCCATAGTCTCTGAGATAAGGTAAATATTCAATATACATTCTCTCTTTTATTTCTTCTTCTTGGTCAACAGGTGTTGGAGGAACAAGTCAAATTGTGACTTCGATTTTTATTTTAGGAATCACAAGAAGAATGAAAGCGAGAAAGATGTCTCTTCTGACGCCCCCAGGGTTCCCAGCTGAGGCTGCTAGTTCAGGCCCAAATGGAAAAACCACCACACTCTTTTATGAGCTCTTGAAGTTTGCTGTTTGCTGAACTGAATGGGTTTCTTCATAACTGGCTTGCTTACATTCACCAAGTGTCAGTTTTTTTCTTCCTTTTAATAAAAGAGAAGTTTCCTGTGGAGACCTTGATAAAGCCTTGTGGGAAGACAGAATATGAAGGACGCTCCAGGGCCGTGGTTGCTGTGTCATGTCTGCCCTTTTTCAGAAGGAGGAAATAACATCAAATATGAAAATTGAAAAGTCATTGAGGGACTAGCAGTGGGTGGAATCCCTTTCGTAATTCAGTAGCTTATTCTGCAAAAACAGTTCATTACGATTGTTATCCCTATTAGAAATCCGAGAATTACTGACAAAGAACAATCACAGACTGTACCTCCTTTGTGTCAGCTCACAGTTTTTCTGATGTTTTTGCTATCTTGATCTTCCTCATATAAAAGAAACCACACTGCCCATGAAGGGTCTTTGCTCCTTTATTTAATTTTATTATAGATTTTATTCTAGAATAATAAGACATATTATTCTAGATTTATATATTCTTTCCTTGACATACTTAAAAAGAATTGTTTAGATGATGAGTTTTATGATGATCACAGATGATTATGGAGCCCATATCTACTATGAAGAGAGTAAAAGTGAAGTTTGCTTCCTAGTTTTTTTTTCTTTATTTGGGAGTGAGTGAGCAGTGCTCAAGGGACCTAGGGAATTTCTTACCTATCCTCCAATGTTTTTTTAAGAGCACAACATTTAAAATATATATTTGTTTTTATTGAATCACCATGAGACACACAGTTACAAAGCTGTTAATGGTAGAGTTTTTCAGTCATACAATGTTTCAACACACATCCTTGCACCAATGTATATTTTTCACCAACATATATTTTTCCCTAAATTTCCCAGTTTCCCTTATGCTACCCTCATCCTGCTTCTATAGCAGGTCTTTTTTCTCCTTCTCTTTCTCCTTCTCCTTCTCCTTCTCCTTCTCTTCCTTCTCCTTCTCCTTCTCCTTCTCCTTCTCCTTCTCCTTCACCTCCTCCTACTCCTCCTTCTTCTCCTTCTCCTCCTCTTCCTTCTCCTCCTCCTTCTTTTCTTCTTCTTCTTCTTCTTCTTCTTCTTCTTCTTCTTCTTCTTCTTCTTCTTCTTCTTCTTCTTCTTCTTCTTCTTCTTCTTCTTCTTCTTCTTCTTCTTCTTCTTCTTCTTCTTCTTCCTTTGCTTTTGAGCATTATGGTTTGAAATTTGAAACACAGGTGAGAGGTTATCATGTTTGTTTCTTTATCTGTCTTTGGATATTAGTATTATACTATTTTTATATTCCACAAATCAGTGCAATAATTCCAGATCTGTCCTTCTCCTTATGACTCATTTTACTCAGTATGATACTCTCCATACCCATCGTTTTATAAGCAAATTCCATGACTTATTTTTTCCTGGTGCCTGTGTAGTATTCTATTGTATAACATAGTTTCTTTAACCAGTCATGTTCTCAGGCACTAGGGCACAGCAACATTCTCTAAGATGCTTTTTACCTATTGTAACAACTGCTGAATCTTAAGTGTTTCTTTCCTAGCTTAGGTCAAGTATTCTTAAAACCTAGATAAACAAAAATTTCTAAATAGTCTCATAACCATACAACATAACTGAATAGTCCTGTCAGATCTTCAAGTTAGTCAGCATAAGTATGGAGGAGCAGACAGATGCCATCAGCAAATGAGAGCCTGTGTGCATACAAGTATATATGTATGTCTGTCTACCTGCTTTAAGCAAGTAGCAGTTACATTGTGTCTTCAAAGACAATATCCGGGACATTTGGGACAAAAATTTTATGATAATTTCTGGGGTCTGACCAGTCTGGAATCCAATCCCAACTGCCTACAGTGTGGCTTTGTTACCTTAGGCAGGGACCTTGCCTCTTTCTGGCATTTTCTCCCATTTTAGGAACTGGAGATGACTATTGCAGTGCTGTAGTAAAGATGAAACACAATCAGGCATAGAAAGCCTCAGCACAGACCTGGGTGATTCATGCTCTAACACCCACTTGGTTTCTATTGCTGCCTTCACACACCATCATGGACCCACTGACTTAAAACTGTATATATTTATGATCTTGTTCATGGAGGTCAGTCATCAGATTATACTGTTGGAAGGGCCGTGTTTGTTTTCTGAGACTCTAGGAAAGAATCTGGTTCTTTGCTCATTGCACATTGTTGGCAGAATGCTGTTCCTTGGGAATCTATGACTGAATCCTCATCCTTCAGTTTTCCAATGAGGGCTTCATAGCCCCCAACTTCTTACACTGAAATCCAACTTCACAGCCAGATGGTGGGGAGAGATTTCTCACACTTTATCTCTGACTAATTCTCTCCTCGTTCATATTAATTAATTAATCAATCAATTAATTAATTTTTTTAATTCATTTGGTTTTGAGGCCATACCTGGAGTGCTCATGGGCTACACTTGGCTCTGTACTCAGGAGATTATATGCAAAGCTGGGGGATCAAACTGGGGTCAGTTGCATGCCACACAAGAGCCTTAATCCTGTACTATCTCTTGTCCCCTCTTTCATTTTTAATAGCTTCTGTGTCAATTACCTGGATAATGCTGGATCATTCCCCATCACCTCTGTCAGAAGTTTAAATTCTCCCTCAAACTTCCATCTTGCCACATTCCAGGTCCTAGGAATTAGGAGAAAGTTATCTTTTGGGAATGATTATTTTCCTTTCACCCAACCAGTACCATAGGGCTCAGCATGCCCTATGGTATGTCCTCATCAGAGATGAGGATAAAAGTAGGATCTGTTGGGTGGGCAGTGCAGGGGTAGGGGATGGGATGCTATTTGTGGCAACAGTGGAAGCTAGTGGGCCTGTAAAAATACTGACTCCTGCCCTCCTTCCAGCCTTGTATTTCTTAGACATCTTTGGCGTCCCTAAAACCCACTTGGCTTCTGTTTTAGCAGAAACAGAAAATTACTCTTCTTTAGGATGGTTCTGCCAAGAGCTGGGATTGTGCTTGATGCTTTAGAAGCAGGCAGGTAGATAGGGACCAGCCACTGCTACCATCCTCAACCCCTGGCAATGAGTTCTTGGGGAGTAATAAAACCAAGAGTAAAGAATTTACTCTTTCATGAGCCCTAAAAATGCTTTATGGTTGGATGCACTTTGTGGACACAGGAACTGAGATCTGATTAGACTCTAATTAACACAAGCACAGGCCCAGAGAAGGCTAGACCCCCCACTCTGGAGGAAGTCTCCAGCAGGAACAAAGCTTTTTTAATAAGACATGAAGGTAGACACTCAAAGATTCAAGCTCTTCCCCTTGACAATGCTGTAGCAACAGACTATTATCTAGGTAGAAAGCCTGACATGAGGACAGTTTGGGGAAGACCCTATAAAAACAATTCTCAAAGGAAAGTGGGTGCCTCCCGCTCTGGAGGGCCACCGGATTTCCACTTGAGATGTGTACTCTCAAATCTCCCCTTTGGAAAAGCTGTGTTCCTGCTTGAATGTTATTCTCTTTTTTCCTTCCTAAAAATCTCTAAATAAAACTATTTTGCTTCACAGTTCTTCCTGAAATGATCTGTGATGAAAGAAAGCGATGGACCTGGAAAGCCAGGGGAAGAATTTTGGACTGACTCTCTTTTCCTTCAGAGCAGTTTCTTACTCCAGCCAGGTCTGCATGGATCCCTAAGAAACTGGGTGACAGGAACCATTTCCATGCTGACAGAACAACTGTAACCCAGGTACAGTTTGATGACTGCCACACAGGGCTGGCGAGATGTTAGGTCTATACAGGCACTTCCCTGGGTGTCTGAGGAGGGTAGAGAGAAGTGGTTAAACTTCTCAGTGCTGACCTCCCTCTTCTCCCCACTTTACATAAGCCACCGCAACACTTTGGATACATCATTTCAGACATACCTAGATTGATGTCTTGGCTTAAGATCACACACAGTATTAGATAAAGTTCTTAATTCTTAGGCAATGGACATGGGCTTATTGGAAGGCTTGGAAGCTCACTTTCAGAAACTTGGAGGAAGTTAAATGAGTACGTTAGGGGAGGCAAAGCTCCCCTGGGCACTCAGCACTAGAGCTATTGGCTTCCTGGCTGGACATCTGGGAAGGCAAGAGTAGGGTCCATAAGGTCCCTGTCCAGTACCACCCAAGCTGCCTAGGAGAGAGGTTTCATGTTGACATTCACCATCACATGTGAGATTTTGAGACATCTGAGATTGACTTTGGAGATAGATCAAGATTGGGATTATACTGGGATCCATACTTTTAAATGAAATGCTTCATAGAGGGAAAGGCGGGTTTGCCACAGCTGTTAACTTCGATCATGAAGGTGGTGGGTCAAGGGTGTCTCCCCAGATGCCATCAGACCAGAAACATTGGCAGAGTGTTTCCAGTCCCTGGAGATGAGTTATGGGAGAGTCATCTATCCTAGGTGATGTCCTCTATCCCCAAACACACACAGCTAGAGGCTGAGGATAAGAAGAGAAATGAAAATGAAAGCCAGGGACTGGTGAGAGACTACAGTGGGCAGGGTGCTTGCCTTGCACACAGACAGCCCGGATTCAGTACCCAGAACCGTCTGTGGTCCTCTGAGTACCACCAGGAGTGAAGTCTATGTGCAAACCCAAGAGTAAGACTGAGCACTGCCAGATGTGGCTCCAACTATCCTGTCCCCCCCAAAAGAATAAGAAAAATGCAAACCCAGTTTTGTTTGCCTCACACCTCCTGTCTGCAGCTCCTCCACCTTGTTAATAATTTCATTCTTCAGATGACTAGTCAGCTAGTATGGGTCACATGATCAGTGCCCTTCCCAGTAATATTTCTTATATGGTCCCCCAAGTCTACCAGAAGTGATCCTGAGCACAGAGCCAGGCATAAGCCCTAAGCAGAGCTGGGTATGCCTCCAAAACAAACAAACAAATATATAAACAAAAACCATACTGGATGCCTTTTGCAAAAGCCAAAGTATGGAAGCAACCTCAGAGTCCATCAATGAATGAATAGAAAATAAAAATATATTTACCCTGAATGGGATATTGTTCTGATGTACAGAGGATGGACAGAGGATGGACATGATGAATCTTGAGGACTTTATGCTAAGTAAAATCATCTAGTCACAAAAGGACAGACACTGAAAGACTCCCTATTTGGAGTACCCAGGGCAGACAAATGCATAGAGATGAAAGCAGAATGGCGGTTGTCAGAGAGTGAGCAAGGAGGAATTGGTGTTTAATGCGTGAGGTTTCAGTTGGGTGAGGGCTAGTCTCTAGGACAGACTGTTACACTCTGACATACTGGGAGTAGGGATATAACCACCTGGCTTATGCTGTTCCCTGGCCCAATCACAGTCTCCTCAGGTTCTCTTAACCACTCTCTTGATTGTCTCCTAATAATTTAGCCTCTGAATCTTAGCTCTTAATGTTGTGGCACACTCCCCACCAGTGCTCAGTGGGTTTGGGCCCCTGGGAGGGGGTGTTTTTTGTGGGCAAGCCAGGGTCTGTGGTTTCTAAGATGTTGATGAGGTTTCATGTTGCAACCCTGGGAAGAAGCACAGGGTCCTTTTTGCATTAAAACAAAACAACATCAACACAAAACTAAAACTTGTGTCCTGATTTACACATAGTTTATACATAATTACAATGTATAGTTTACTGAACACTTCCAGGAGTGCTCTGCACTCAGGAATTACTCCTGGTGGTGCTCGGGGGACCATATGGGATACCTGGGATCAAACCCAGGTAGGCCTGATGCAAGGCAAATGCCCTACCTACTATGCTATCTCTCCGGCCTCCAAACCCAAAATTTAAAAAAAAAAGAAAAAAAAGAATAAAGAAACACTTTCTGGTAGTCTCTAAACATTTGGGATGAGAGAAAAGGCATATGAACATCATTAAGTTAGTCTTTTCTGGAATCCGTTTTTGGAGCAAGTTTTATAAGGGAACTGAGCTCTGAAGTATGTAAGAGAGAAGGAGAAAGAGGAGATGACTGTTGAAATATTTCCCACACGTTCCTTGTGCTGTTAGGCCTCGCTCAAGCTCTGGGTGGCAGGTAAGGGTTACCTCTTTCTTCATTTCCTCCTGATTCCTCTGGAATTCCTAGACTCTTGCTCCTTCCTGTTTCAGGAATGGGTGTAGGGAAAAGCTGGTGATGGTTCTGGATGTTTCTCCTCTGGTCTTTGCTCTCGATAAGCACCTCTGTATGGTTGACACTCATGTTCTGGGTCTCCTGGAAGCACACCAATGTGTTCTTTAGGCATAGGTTGAAGGTGACCTTCTGATGGAAACATGCTATTTGCATAACAGACAATGTGTACGGCCTCTGCTGAGGTGGGGACATGAGAGGGCTAGTTGGGACAGGCTTTACAGAGGATTTGAGTCTCTAAAAAGCCTTGAAAGGTAAGTGGGTTTTTTTTTTTTGGATAAATAAGAAAAGTACAGTGGAGACTTTAAGGTAGGGTGGAGTTCTCAGGCCCAGTTCCAAACTGTTAGGTAGAATAAGCCCCTGAAACAGCTCTTCATGGGGACAGTTCTGTGTGAGGGAGAGATTGCGTGGTGGCAGATCAGATGTGGGTACAACCAAGAGATCATTTGGAGTCCTGAGGACTATTCCAGTTAGAAGTGCCAAGTAGAGTGTTTTTGTTTCGGGAATCTGTGTGCACTCAAGTATGTGTGTATTCACTCATTCACTCACTCACTCATTCACTTACTCATTCATAAACTCACTCCATACACTCACTCATTCGCTCACTTTCTCTCATGTGCAGTCAGATGCAGAAGTTCGGGAACTAAATCATTGCTGAACCTGGTGCTGGGTCGGCACTGTCATTGAAGGATACAATTCGTGGTAACAATAGCTCTGAAAACCAATTTCTTTAAAAAGTGTCTTTTTAGGCAAAGTGCCTGCCATAGAGGCAGGCTGGGGGCTGGGAGGGAATCGGGTAACATTGGTGGTAGGAAATGTGCACTGCTGGAGGGATGGGTGCTGGAACACTATATGACTGAAACCTAATCATGAACAGCTTTATGAATGTATATCTCACGATGGTAAAATAAAATTAATCTGCCATTACAATTTCCCATATTTATTAAAACACTGGTATCTATATCCTATTAATGAATGCAGTCATTCTATATCTGTCCTTTTCCTTCTGACTAATTTCACTCAGCATGATAGACTCCATGTCCATCCATTTGCAGATTAAAACTCACCACTGAATATACACAAAGAGACTTAAGTGATTAACTCTAACTATCTGCAGGGCTAGCCACAATGTGTAAAATAAGAGGGAGAGAGATGCAGAGACAGAGAGAGAGATAGAGAGAGAAAGAGAGGAAACTGGGGTACCTGCTATTAAGGCGGGTGGGGGATGGGAGGGGAGGAGGGGCACATTGGTGGTGGAAATGGGGCACTGGTGGAGGGATGGGTGCTGGAAAACTGTATTACCAAGAACCAATTATGAACACCTTTGTAATTGTATGTTTCACGGTGGTATAAAAAAAAATTAAAAAAAAATAAAATAAAATTAAATAAAATTTAAAAAATGTCTCCTTTAAGCACTGGATTTATAAATAGGACTGAGCTTGAGAATGGAAGGTATACCTTAAATTATGCAATTGTTCACAACATGTGGTAGCAAGGTGAGAAAGGGATGCTTTTGTACAGTGATATAATCATTGAATGATTTAGGATTAATTTATTAGGGTGTTTGGAGCAGTATGTTGATTCATCCAAATAATATTTCACCTTGTGCATCAGAGATAGTAAAAGCCAAAGAAAAGATAGTTTGTGTAGTTCTGGTCTATGGGTTGCTAATAAAGATTTAGTAACTTTGACAAAAGACGACTAGGAAATTGTCAGGGTAGATGATCGTCTTAGGGACACATCTTGAGTCCAAACAAGTGAGCTTAGATGTATTTGGCAGTCTGTTCTATTTGTCCTGTGAAGTCGCAAATGTACATTTACCAGTCAGGCTTAGTTCCAGAGCCTGTCGTGTGGCCTTCCAGATTTCCTTCTCAGAGATTGAAGGCCTCTGGCACTAAAGCTTCAAAATTAAAATCAAGGTCTAGGATAGGAGTATTCTACATTTTGGAAATGGTGTCATCCAGTGCACAATTCATGCTGATTATAATTGAATTACAGTTCCAACAAAGCTAACCCTAAACCCCCTTTTCTCCTTCATATTATTTTCTTGTAGCACAGATGTAATTAAGTTACCCACGGCATTGTCAGATTTTATTTTGGTTTGAAATATCTCATGTTTGATTTTGGCACAGAAACAATTTCTTTTGGAGAGTGTCATAAAATATCCTTTTTAGCTATTTTCTTGTAGCAGAAAAGAAGGGGGAAAAGGAGCTTCACTTTTGTGTATTTTAGCCAAAAAAGATCTTATGTTTCCCTGTCATGATCTTAAAACCATCAGGTGTTGTATGGGATGGGGAGGTGTTTACAGAATAAACGAAACATGCTTTATTTATCTGGAGGTCATTTTCTAGCAGACTTGATTATCTGGCATACAGCCAACAATAAGAATGTAGTAAAAACAGCCACTAAACTGCCAAAATATTATCAAAACTCCAAACACCCAAGCTCTGACTCATAACACACAAGTCTGTTAGGTGCACCTTCACAGTTAATTTACTTTTAATTTAGATACAATCTGGGCTGTAGGATTTCCTTCACCTTCAACAGATTAGAAGTCAGGATTGGAATGGAGATTTTTCCAAAAGTAGGGATCCAGAACTTAGAATGACAGCTGGGAGGCTAGCAGGGAGGAGAAGAGAGAGCTGCAGTTAGTAGGAGAAAGACAGACCCACTTTATGTGCTGGTCCAAGGGTGGGAGATCCAAGTACAGCAAAAGGATGGAGGGCACCAAAGTGGGAGATAAGTGATCCAGTTTGTGATTGTGAAATATACTGAGAAAATTCCATGCTCTATATAAAAATAAGAGTGACTTTGAATTAAACATTATTTTGTGAATGATTTATCTTCTTTTACATCTACTATTAAGAAATAATTTCACTTGCCGTTACTGAGGGAATCCTGGTTAGTTTCTTTTCCTCCGCTGATTAATATGCTCAAATTCAGCGGGTCGTCATGTCTGATCTGAGGTCGCAGACCAGCCTATCACAGCCCGGCTCATTCAGATCCACCCTACAGCAGTCTTTTTTAAATCCAGCCCAGTATGCTGATCCAGAGACTCACAGACATGGGGCAGAGCTGCTACTGGCTCCCTGTGCCCAGCCGCTCATGAGGCACCCGGGAGGGATGGCGGTTTCTAGGTCTGGCCTGGTACCCCAGCGGAGCCTTGCAACAGCGGACCCCCACTCCATGAGGGCTCCCATTTTCCACATCCGGACTTCCCCCCTCGTCAGAACTCGACCCAGCAGACCAGCCTATCACAGCCCGGATCGCGCGACCGCAATATGCTACCCGCATGGCAGAGCCTGGCAAGCTACCTGTGTCATATTTAATATGCCAAATACCAGTAACAATTATAGACCTCATTCCCATGACCTGATGGAACAGTTTGAGGCTCTTTATGTTCCTGGAGCAAGCAGGTGCCCTTGGGCTCTACTTGCATGAGACAGGTCATATGGAGATGTTACTGGTGCCCGCTCGAGCAAATCAATGATGAATGGGAAGACAGTGATACAGTGATACAGTGACTAAGAAATAATAAATCTCAAGGAAGGAGATGTGATTATGATGTGGAAAACAGGCTTCTGCAGGGGCCTTCAAATAATAGAGCACTTGCTTTGCATGTATGAGGTCCTGGGTTTGATCCCTGGCACCACCCTCTTGCATTGCCAGGTGACCGCTGACCAACCAGTACTGGGAGTGACCCTCATGCCTTGAACATAACAGATACATACCTAAAATAAATCAATAGCCTAGCCACAAAGGCAGTCCATCCTCATGGTTCAGAAAATCTGCAAAGTCCATATGGGGAGAGCCTGGGTCTGTGAGTGCTTAATGATGAGTGCTAATTGCCTGGTACAAGTGTGGGCATTAAAATTCACATTTCACTCCAGTTTCCAAGCAAGATGCTGTGTACTCATTTTTCCCCTCCTCCTCCCTTCTAAATACAACTAGATACTCTGGAAATTAGTCAGCAGTTAGTTATAAAGGAATCAGAGATGGAAGGGAAGGGGAGGAGTGGTTAGGGACCTCAGGGCTAGAGGAAAATAATGTGGTAAGTTCCCTGGGTTTCCATTTCATCTCCCAGGCTGGGTGTAGGCGAGGTCAGCAATCTGGAACTGCCAACAGGCATAGATGAACAATTCCAAGAGAAGTCCACTGTCACTGACCCAAGTACGAGGAAAGGGATTGTCAATGGATCTGCTGGAAATTCCTAGTCACTAGGTGCCACATTTAGGGCCCCTGCAGAAGACCTGTGCACCACAGCAGAAATAAATGCTCAGCCCTATGGACAAGCTGGGTCCAACATGTGACCCCATATCGCTCTAGTTAGGAACATGAAGCCAAGTATCATGGGAGTGACTTCACTCCTATGTGAAGGAATAGAGAAAGACATTTTTCTCTATTTTTTAAGCATTTTAGCTTTAGAGTGACTATGATGCACCTTGGTTTTGCATATGGAGATCCACGCCCAAGTGACCTCTATTCCTTCTTCCCAAGATGGTTTCCCAGAGATGAGAACCTGGAGAAATGCTGCTGATCTTTCCACAGAGAATTTTCAGGGGTTGAGCAGGAACGTTAGAAAGAGCAGAGGAAGATACATGTGATAACCTCTAAATGCATGTATAGTAATCCAGTGTGTAAGAGAAGGAAAAGAGAGAGAGAAACGAGAGAGAGAAAGAGAGAGAAAAAAGAGATAAGGAACCTGCCATGAGAGGCAGGCTGGGGGGTGGGAATTGGGGACATGGTGGTGGGAAATGGGTGCTGGTGGAGGCATGGGTGCTGGAACACTGTAAGACCAAAACCCAAACATGAGCATCTTTGTAATTGTGTATCTCACAGTGGTATAATAAAATATAAAAAAAAGAAAGAAAAGCAGACATCTTTCTCCCAGCCTTGTTGCAGGTTTTGAAGTCTGGAGCTCCACACATTTGATTGTTGTGTTCATGCCCTCGGTAACGGGCTTGCACACTTATTTGTGTGCTGACTGTGGTGTGGGGGGGGTCACAGACTTGATCGTGGTACTCTGGGGATGATGTACTTTTTAGTTGTGGTGCTCACACACTCTTTGTTGTGGTGATCTAGTAATCACAACTTTTTATTGTGGCTCTGGGGATCATGGATGGTGGCATTACTGAAGTTACATTTACCACATAGGGTAGCACTGATAACATGACTTGAGGCTTCATACTTTAAGGTGGAGCTCTACCTCTAGGTTTCCCCAAGCTTCTCTGGACCATTTAAAAACCGCCACCATGGGCTCATAGCTAGCACAGGGGTAAAGCATTTGCCTTGCATGCACCCTGCTCTGGTTCAATCTCTAGCAACCTATATGGTCCCCCCGAGCATTTCCAGGTGTGATCCCTAAGTACAGAACCATGAGTAAATCTTTGTACACTGCTTGCTATGAGCCCCTCACCCAAAATATTAATAATAAAAAAGAAGTCATGATAAATATGTTTTGGTAATCAATGACAAATTCTGCTAAACTTATAAAACAGAACAGTTCAGCAAAGATGTAGAAATTATTTTAAAAAAAGCAGTAAGTGAAAATGATAGCATTGAAAAAAATACTAGCCAAATATATTATATAAAATAAATAGAGCAGAGATAAGAGAAGCTAGATTCAGTCAACTTGAGGAAAGAACTAGTGAGATGTATTCAGTCTGAACAAGAAAGACTGGAAAACAAAAGCCTGGTCTGGAAAAAAAACAGGTGCTCAAAGATCTTTGGGATAATAATGAAAGACTTAATGCTGGAGTCTCAAAAAGGGAGTGGAAGGCTGACAGAAAATTAGAAGAAACAGTAGATGAAAATGTCCTAAGTTCAGAAGACTCTCTCTCTCTCTTTCTCTCTCTCTCTCTTTCTCTCTCTGTAGTCTTGGCTATGAACACCAGAGCCTCACACATACAAGACAAATGCTCTACTGCTGAGCTATATACCAGCCCAAAAGTTCTGAATTTGGTAAAAGATATAAATATACAAATTCATGAAGCAAAAAAAAAAAGAATCCCAATAAGAATTAATTCAAACATGTGCAAACCAAGGTAGCATCATAGTCCCACTTGTAAAAGCTAAAATGCTTAAAAATAGAGAAAAATGTCTTATTACCCATTAAGGAAGACTATCTGGAATAATGGTGGATTTCTTATCTAAAACAACGAAGACTAGAAGAAAATGGAATGTATTTTCAAATATTGAAGATAAGCGCCACCAACCCCACATCACACAGCCAGAGATGAAGGAGAAATCAAAACATTTTCAGATGAAGAAAAACTAAGTTAATTTGTTTTTTAGTTGACCTGACCTTATACACATCTTGAAAGTACTCTCCAGACAGAATGTGGTCCCAGCAAAAGGCTCTGACTCAGGTCTACATTTCAGTAACTGGACTTTTTTTCAGTTCTCATATTTCTGTCTGGCTCCTTTTTAAAGGCTCCTTTTCTATTTATTTGCTGTATTTTGAATTTATTTGCTGAGGGTTTCTATTTTTTGTTGGTTTCAAGTATGTTTGTAATTACTTGTTAAGGCAGTTTTATTGGGCTGCTTTAGAATCTTTGTCAGATAGCTCCAACATCTGCGCCCACAATATTATTACCTATTTCAATCTCTCTGATTGAGATGGGTAGGAGTGACTGATTACGCCTCCTGTGTGGCCTTAATGGACATCCCTGGGAGGGAGGAGAGGTGCTGTCCTCATAGCTGAGCTCTGGTGAAAATCCTCTTTCTATTCCCTGTTGCAGTGCACTGCTGCCCAGATCCTCTCTCTGCATCTGGCCTGGAGTTGCCTCCTGCAGGCCACTTTGTAGATAGGAGGAGGACAGTTTGAACGTGGCAGTTCATCTGACCATGTATTCTATACTGGCTGGTATAAATATTCTCTCATACTGCCACAATCATTGTGGGGCTAGCAAGATCTTACTGGTATAGTTGCCTGGCTACGTTGGATCTCTAAGTAATTAGATCAGAGAGAAAAGCTGTTTGCCTCCAAGCAAGCAAGCATGGCTCTCTGATATTTCAATACTAATACAACCATGAAGTAAAGATGAGACTCTTGTGAAGGTTTGGAGAAATATTTAACTGGCTATTGAATATTCTTTGGTACAGATGCATGCCTTTGTATTTAGTGACTTCTGAGGAGTGGCTCAGAACCACTGCAGGGGCATTTCCTAGGCAGATCTTGGCTTGGCAACATTAACATCTCAAAGGGCCTAGGTGAGCTCCTGGGAGAAATTACCTGAGGGGATTTGACCCTACCTGCTCTCCATTGGAGTGGGCAGTCTGTGCCACAGGGATATAAAACTGTAGCCTGCTCACTTTCACCACTCTCTTCTCTTGCTGCTCTCCTGCTTCCCTCTCCGCTGTCTCCTATTTGCAGGGCCTTAACAAATGGTGGCAGTCATCTTGGCCTACATGGCCAGGGCCCAGCCAGGAACCCTAAATTGGGGGTTTTTACTATTGCTTGTTAAGCAATAGTTTTGTATGCCAAAACCTGTGCATCTAAAGCATTTTTTAAACTTCTTCGGATTCTCGGGTCTTTCTCTGGCCACCAACTGCCGATCCCCTGGGGCAGAAGGGGATCCCTGCCCACTGCTCCCAGATTTTCTGTGGAGCACCCCAGCTTTTCCTGCAATTCCCCTTTGAGACTATATAAGCATGGAGAGAACACTAATTAACACAGAGTTGGGTTGGAAATTCAGACTTCCTAGGTGGTATCCATGATACCAGTTGGCAGTAGGGGTTTGCCTACTGCTCGTTCAGTGATGGAAGTGCCTGCGCCCTTAGCAGTTTTCTCCTGTACCACCCAGCATGCTCAGTGTGGAAGTCTGGGCTCTCTACTCAGTAATTCTGGTGTGGGTAAAAGGAGTCAGAGGTTAGGTAAGATAGAGAAGGGAACAATGTGCTAATAATTGTCGAAAGGGTAATACCAACCTAGAACTGAGCATTAAATACAGGCAAAAAGATACACATGATAACCTCTAAGTGTATGAATTACAATCCACAATATGTAAGAGAAGAAAGAGAGAAAGAGAGAGAGAGAGAGAGAGAGAGAGAGAGAGAGAGAGAGAGAGAGAGAGAGAGAAAAGAGATAAAAAACCTGCCATAGAGGCAGACTAGGGAGGGGGAGGGAATCGGGACATTGGTGGTGGGAAATGGGCACTGGTGGAGGGATGGGTGCTGGAACACTGTATGACTGAAACCCCCAAATATGAACATCTTTGTAATTATATATCTCTCGGTGGTATCACTGTCACTGTATCACTGTCTTCCCGTTCATCATCGATTTGCTCGAGCGGCCCCAGTAACATCTCCATATGTCCTGTCTCATGCTAGTAGAGCCCAAGGCATCTGCTTGTTCCAGGAACATAAAGAGCCTCAATCCATTCCGGAATGAGCCTATAATGGTTACTAATATTTGGCATATATATAAAATACAACACGGGTAGCTTGCCAGGCTCTGCCGTGCAGGTAGCATACTCTTGTAGGCATCTCTAAGTCCAGCATTTATTGATGAACCGCGTGGCCGCAAGCGGCCGCTTGAGCCGGGCGCTGATAGGCTGGTCTGCTGGGTGGAGTTCTGACGAGAGAAGTCCGGATGTGGAAAATGGAGGCCCTCATGGAGTGGGGGGGTCGTCTGGCATGTTGCGAGGCTCTGCTGGGGTGGTGGGCCAGGACTAGAACCCACCATCCCTCCCGGGCTCCCTCATGAGCAACTGGTCACAGGGAGAGTCAGTAGCAGCTCTGCCCCATGTCTGCGAGTCCCCATGTCTGTGAGACTCGGTGGTATAATAAAATATTAAAAAAACTTACAACTTAAAAAAACCTGGGGCAATAGTTTTACTATGGCATTTGATTGAGTGGTTGTTATCTATCTTACTGACCCAACGGCTAGATACAGCAGGTTTTTGTTGGGGTTATTTTTGTTTCTGCAAATCAGGGTTTTTCCAATTTGCTGGCTGCCTTAGCTACAAGTCTAGGGTATGAGAGGCAAAAAGCTAACTCAGAGAACTCAGCATCGTTTCACTACTTGGGTTCTGAATTCTCTAGCTTGTCTCCCTACTTATTTCTACCTTACTCTGTGTGTGTGTGTGAGTGAGAGAGAGAGAGAGAGAGAGAGAGAGACTTAATGTCCAGAGTTTTTAAAGATTTAAGCTAGGCACAGGAAATGTATATGTATTTAATTTTCTTATAATTTAAAATTCTGGCATAACATCTTTAAATTATAAAACACATTCATTTTAACAACCTTGGGACAGATTCAAGTTTGAGGATTATTAATTTTGTAAATGTGATCAAGATCCAAATAGAATAAAACCATCACTGAAGGGGTTGCATTCTGGATGCTATGTACCAATTATACTGGCTTTTACAACTGTGACTAGCTTCTGGGAGCAAATCTTGTAATCTGAACCCTCACTGTAGCTTTCTTCTTAGAAATCCATGTTGAGAAATGCTCTACTCTTCTGGGCTTAAGTAAGATTAACATCTGAACATGTTGCTTAACAAAACTACTATTTCTACACAACCGTGATTTATATCAGGAAATCTACTCTTGACATTTCTTAAAGGAACACAACCCGCTAATTCATGGCAAATACTGGGAAGAATTGGATTGTCTGTTGTGGAGAGGTAGGCTATTCAGTAAAAGTGGTGTGCCTGGCAAGTGTGAGAAGGATGGAAGGTGCTAGAAGTTAGAAATGAGGTGGTGGATGTCTTCTCTCCTGAGATTTGTCATGGGTGGGGGTGGGAGAGAGATGTAAAAAATGACTCCCACGCAAGGTATCACTGTTCTAATACAGAGAAGACTGCCCTGGACACAGAAAGGGAAGCGCTCTGATGTGGAGAATGCAGGGGACAGATATTGGGAAAATGTGGTGGAGATGAGAAGTCACAACTGAACTGAGACTCTAGAGCAATGGTGCAGTGTGTGTGTGTGTGTGTGTGTGTGTGTGTGTGTTGGAGATTCATATGCTAGAGACATGGGGGAGAGCCTATAGGGGAACACGGGTGTGTGCAGTGTCAGATATGGAAGAAATATAGGCTGGGGACAGATTACAAAATACCAGGTTGCCCTGGATTGGGTGAAACATTTTTTCTGAGAGTATTTATTGTTTTTTGGCAGGGTGCTCCCAAGATGAACTCAGGAGGTTTGAGGGTCCCTGGTGATTCTCAGCCAACCGGACTGTCCTTTAAATACAAAAGCTAGAGGATATAATGCCACCGAGTCCTTGCAATGGCAGGGCTGTCTGGGATACCACAGTACTGCAACGGTCTGGGGCCATGACTGACAACTTGACCTGCATTGGAAACATGTCAAGTGTGCACCCTGACTACTGTACTATCTCCTGGCACCTCTCTCAATCTTCTTTTAAAAGAAAACAACTCTTTCTAAGGAAATATTATTCACCTAAAGGGTTGACTATAGCTTTTATAGGTAGGGTAAAATGGAAGGGATACTCTCCATGGCCTTGCTAACACATGGGAGGTGTTTGCATGCACCAGGGAGCACTCATGGAGGAGCATCTTTCTACTGTGAAGCAGTTTGACCTATCTTACCAGTTCCATGGGGTCCAGTCAGGCCAAGTTCTCTTCATGGTATTCTGCAAAGGTGGACCCAGAGACTTTGAGTTGCCTCATGCTGTAGTGAAGTCCCTGGTATTAGAAGCATGCAAATCTTGGGAATCCATTCACTGAACTAGTGAAGTTTTCTGGAAGTTTAACTCTCCAGTGGCCAATTAGGTGAGATGATTTCTTGGGTTCCCCTTTATCCTTAGATACTGCACATCTCTCTGAATCCTGAATAGTCTTATGTAGAACAAAGTTTCTTGTTGGTGAATATTTATTGAATGACCAGGTAAAAATTAAAATGTGAAGCATTGCATTATCACTTTCCTCCTAGAAAAAACTGGAAATGTGGCAATTTTCAGTTTTTATGTTTCTCCATATCTCCACTGTTGCAGGACTCCTAAGGGCCGCTGCATCTGCTCTGGATTGCCTCCCGAAAATCACTCCGTAGATAAGGGGGTAGTCTAAATGTGGCAGTTTATCTGACCATGTATGCTGTACTAGCTGGTGTAAATATTCTCCCATGCTATCACAATCATCGTGGGACTAGCTAGATCTTACCAGCATATTAGCCTGGCCACGTAGGACACCTAAGTAATTAGACCAGAGAGAAATGCTGTTTGCTTCCAAACAAACAAGCATGGCTCCCTGATAAAATATAAAACTACAATGAAGTAGAGGAGACTTGTAAAGGCTTGGAGAAATATTTAACTGGCATTGGTGTTGATCTTTGGTACAGTGACTTGCCATCTCAGAAACCCCCTTCTCTACATTTCAAAGGCCTTCCCTTCCCGCATCAAAACATTAGCACAGTAAAGGCCCTAGGTGAGATGCAGGGAGGGGTTACCTGAGGGCATTGGACCCTCCCTGCTTTCCATAACAATGGGAGGAAGGTCTGAGTTGGGGGGGGGGTATAAACTTGCCGTTCCCGCCTCCCGGGCTTCTTCTTCCCGGTGGAATCTCGCCTTGTAAGCGTTTTTTCCCTTGGAAGTTATACATGTGGTGGTCGCCATCTTGGCCTACACGTGGCTGGGGTTCTAGCCTGGAATCCTAAGCATCGGGTTTTTCCTTTTGCTGATTTGTATGCCTGAACCTGTGATAAGTAAAGTCTTTTAAAACCTCATCGGATCCCTGAGTGTTCATCCATTCCTCGCCGGCCTCGGAGGTAGAAGGGAACTTCGCTTCCCGGCACTGTCGGGGACCCCGGCGCAGCGCCCGACACTCCATCTTTTGAAAGTCTTTAAAAGAAATTTCAGCCTTTCCACTATGGGTAATTTCTTTAGAGCTATGAATTCTTCCCTGTGACTTTAGGTTGTTCTAGGCCTCCAGCTTGTCCCAGGATCAAATTTACTGCAAGCTGGGGTTGTTTTAGCTCAGGGACATCCTATCCATGCTACACAATATTTTTAGAGTTAGAAGTCAACTTAGAAAGTGTTTTGTGGGGGATAATTGGGGATAGGGCGGGCAGATATAAAACATCTACTTTGTAGGATGGGGTGTGTTTTTCTTCACTGTGCTTTCCTCCACTTTACATTTCTCTTCTTTAACTAGTCTCCTATCCATGTTAAGACTAATGATAAAAACTAGGAATAAAAACAAAGAGCTATTATATTGGCTATTTACAGTTAGAGGGGAATGAAATGTATAATGAATCTCCTCAGTAACATGAGAAATAGGTTTTATCAGTGTTTCCATTTAAAAGATGGGGAAACTGACGCCCAGAGTAACTAGGAAACTTGCACAAGTTTGCAGAGCTGGAGCCACAAACTGTTTCTGGCTTTGCTTTTGGGTCACACCTGGTGGTGGTCAGGGGTTACTCTTGGCTCTGCACTCTGGGATCACTCCTGGTGGAGCTCAGGGAACCAAATCCTGCTGGAGATTGAATCTGGGTGGGCTCCGTGAAAGGCAAGTGCTTTATTCACTGTGCTATCTCTATAGGCACTGGAGTCACTGTCTTTTGAGAAATCTTCCAAGGAGCACTTGTTTGATCTCTTTCAAAGGTTCACTCCATCTTAATGTATGTAAAATGAAGTGCAAGCTCTGTTTCTCCTCTTCCTTTGCATCAAGATGTGTATGTGCCCTAACAATTATTGGAAATGATGATACCAACCTAGAACTGAGTATTGAATGCAGGCAAAGGGATATACACATACCCTCTAAATGTATGTATTGCAAGCCACAATGTGTAAGAGAAGGAAGAGAGAGAGAAAGAGAGAGAGAAGAGAGAGAGAAGAGAGAGAAATTAACTTAGGGGACATTTGTGGTGAGAGATGGGCACTGGTGGAGGGATGGGTACTGGAACACTGTATGACTGAAACCCAAACATAAACATCTTTGTAATTGTATACCTTATGGTGGTATAATAAAAAAAAGATGTCTGTGTGTCTGTGTGTGTGTTACTACTTCAGAACTGTGGAAAATAAAAATATGCTTTGTCACAGTATGAATGTCTATGGATTTTACACATCGAGCACGCCAAAAATCTCTCTCTCTCTTCCATCTCTAACACATTGTGGCTTGCAATACATACATATCCCTTTGCCTGCATTCAACACCAAGTCCAAGATACAAAACTCTTCCAGCTTCCTGATGTGTCCCTCATCTTACAGGGAACAGCTGCTGTAGGGTGACTTTATGTTTCTTAACTTATTAGAGAGTTACCTTGTCTTATTTTATATCTTGCTACTTCCTTTTGGTGTTGCTAAGATCTGTTTCAAAAAATAAAATGGAAGAAACCCAAAATTTTAAAAAAGAAAAGAAGGGATAAAAAGAAATATCCCTTTATTAATGTTTGCCAATTTCAGTGGTATAAATGCTTCTATCATACAGTTTTCAAGCCACCAATGATTTTGCAATCAGTTTTAACATTCTTGAATTTCATAATTGTTTCTTAAAACCCATATGGGAGATGCTCACCATTTGTAGGATTCATTCATATGGTGCAGCTGTATAGCTTTCATTTACATTGTTGTTAGTGTCCCTGATGGACATATTTTATTTTATTTTAAATTTTTTATTGTACCACAGTGAAACATACACTTACAAAGGTGTTCATAATTGGTTCTTGGTAATACAGTATACCAGCACCCGTGCCCCATCACTATCACCAGTATACCCACACCCCTCCCAGCCCACCCAGGCTGCCTCAGTAGCAGGTACCCCCTTATCCCTCTCTCTCTCTCTCTCTGTCTTTGCATCTCTCTCCCCCTTCTTTTACACATTGCGGCTAGCTCTGTAGATATTTAGGGTTTATCATGTAAGATTCTTTGTGTATATTCAACGATGAGTTCTAGTCTGACATTACCATTGCCCAAACTCAGTTAAACACTGGTACATATTTATATCCCATTAATGAATGCAGTCATTCTATATCTATCCTTTTCCTTCTGACTAATTTCACTCAGCATGACAGTCTCCATGATGGACATATTTTAAAACCCCAAAAGTGTTCTTTGCAGTGTGGCCTTTGGGCAAAAGTCACTGGTGTTCAGGGGGTGATCTTTGGGAGCTTCTGCTTCTGTAGCTTGTTGCTTAGAGACTTGAGTTCTGAGTCAGCAACCTCCTTCCTGCCCCTTCTCTCTCTCCACCCAGGATCTCTCCCACTTCCTGCATGCAGCCATAACTCTAGAGTTGGGGAAGGCCATGCCTGCCTCCTGGATGGGGAGTGCACTTGGCAGCCAGGGCACACTCAATAAACATGACCTCCACCTCTTTCTCTTGTTCACCTCAATTGGCACCCCAATTCTTTGCTTTCTTGAATTTGGTATCGTTGAAGAAGAGGAGGAGGAAGAAGGGAAGGGAGGATCAGAAGGTAGGAGGGGAGAAGGAAAGAAGCCTGTGAGTTTTGTGGCTGTTGCCACCATGGACCTGGCCTGGAAGAAGTGTTCTGTTTACAAAGAGCCCACTGGGTTTTGTTCACACGTGAAGATGACACTTGCTTGGTTCCTGAGCAGCCTTCCTGCCTCTACAGAGACCATCACAGTGCAGGTGTCCCCAAAAGATTCCCGTCTGTTAGAGAGGTAAAGGAAGCCCCCCAGAGAAACTGCAAAGAATGACGCAAATGGCACAAAGACATCGTTGCTGCGCCAGCCTGGGGGATGCAAGCTGCTTCCGGGGCAAAGGGGAAGGAGTGAGAAGGGAGTAGCAAAGGGACCGCTGGGGCTGTCTCTGGGCCTGGTGCTTGGGGATCTTGGGACCAGAGCGAGCCCAGACGCGGAGTATGGCTCCTAACAGGAGGGCAGGAGCTTCTTCCTTGCAGCTGGCAGCCCACACTCTCGCTGCTAGGCAGGCAGGAAACCTATCTCCTGCCTCTCTCGTCAACTGTAAAAGCACATGGATCCCAGCCAAGTGAAACAACATGTCCCTCCCGCCTGGGAGTTCAACCCTCATACCCTTGACAGCTGGCCATGATGGAGTGCAGAGCCTCCTTCCAAACCCACCACTGTTTTCTTTGGATCCTCCTCTGGCACCCCAATTCCAGGGACTTTGGGCCTCCCGGCGAAAGTTGCTGGTTTGCATGACCTCTTGAATCAACTTCTTGAGCCCCCAGGGAAAGCCTATGTTCAGTGCCCCAGCCAGGCCCCTACTTCTTGGCTGGCAGTATGTGGTTCCTGCTGCTGCTGCTTCCCTGAGGCTCTGGGGAGAATAATTACGAAGAAGCAGGATGGTACATGGGCAGAAAAAAAAAGTCCTTGAACAGGATGGTCCTCATTTTAGTTGTTTGGTGATGAGGTGCTTAAGAGTCCATATCAAGCTAGGGACTGATATAGGAGCTCTTGCAGTGCAAAGCACATTTTCTAGCCCTTTGAGCCGTCTAACCCTTGTTGCTAATCTTAAATCTTAACTTTGCAATGTGTGGATAGGCAACTCTGGGCAATGCTAAGTTACATGTGCCTGGGCAAGTGTGATCCTTTGGAGGGCTTGCACACCTGGAGTCCCAGCTCACTTTCCAAGGGGAGAGATGGAAAAGGTGCCAAGGCCCTGTGGCCAAGGCTAGAGGTAGCTGAGATGTGAGCCGTCTGCTGACCCAGTCACATAAACACCCGTCTGTCCTTTGCTGCACATTTAGATGCCAGAGATGGGGAATGACCCCAAAACATTTCAGAAGTCCCCAAAAGCAGCTTGAGGAGGTGGGAGAGGGGGTTGCTGAGGAAATGGGCCTGAGGAACAGGCATGTTGCCCATGCTGCTTGCTAAGCAACCTGTGTATTCCATCTTCTTTCAGAGTGAGACACTGAGATTGCTACAGGTTTTTATAATCATAAACAAGGCTCTGTAAAGCATTGGGGATTGTCAAGTCTTCTCCACATCCTTCACTCCCTGTGAGACTTACGTAAAAGCTCATTTTAGGACGCAGGATCAAAAAAAAATGTTAGACTTTAAATGTAATGGTTCTTGCCAAATTGCTTTCAGTGCAAGCTTTTGTTTTGTTTTGTTGTCTAAAAAGTGTTTTGATGGTAATATGCTCTCCCCACTTGGAATCTTTTCACTTATAGCTGGAGGCCCTCTCTGAGTTAAGGTCAAAGCTGGTGTTGTTTTGATCTTTAGTTACTGATAGCAAAATACCCAGTGTGGCATGTGTGTTGGGGATCAGAGAGTTGCAAAATCGTTTTATTTTTATTAAATTAGAAAATCTTCAAAGTCCTCTCTTCTGTCCTCATGACCTGTTGTTTAAATCCCTTAGTGCAAAAGCAGTTCACAGGGACTCAAGAAAATCTGAAGAAAATAAAAGCCAGAAATAAAAAAGGAAAAATGTCTTTTGCCTGGGATAATTTTCTGGATTAGTTGTGCATAGTTTTCTTTTTTCTATATTATCTAAGTATAATTTTTTTCTTTCTTTTTAACAAGTTGAATTACAGTGAGATTCAGAATTATAAAATTGTTCATGACTGGGTTTTAGTCATACAGTGTTCCTTCACCATCCCTTCAGCAGTGCACGTTTCCTACCACTGTTTCCCTCCCACCCCAGGACCCCTCCTGCCTCTATGGCAGGCTTTCCTTCTCTCTTTTCTCTCTCTCACTCATTCTTTTCTTTTGGGCCTTATGGTTTGCAATACAAATAATAGAGGCTAAAGGCTATAGGAACTTCCCTTTACCTCAGTTCCTCTCTACAATGATCATTTACAACTGTCATTGTCATACTGATCCCTTCTCTATCCTAACTGCCCTTTGTCCCCCAGACACTCTTGTGGTGACCATTGACCAGTCCTCCTGGCCCCTGTTTTCCCTGGCTTTGGATATTTGGATATTAGGATCATGCTGTTATTTTTTAAATATCCCACAGATGAATGCAGTCATTCTATATCTGTCCTTTTCCTTCTGACTCATTTCACTCAGCATAATACTCTCCATGTCCATCCATTTATAAGCAAATTTCATGACTTCGTTTTCCCCAATGGCTGCATAGTATTCCATTGTGTAGATGTACCATAATTTTTTTAAAATTAAAAAAATTTATTATACCACCATGAAACATACATTTACAAAGGTGTAATACAGTATTCCAGCACCCATCCCTCCACCAGTGCCCCATTTCCACCACCAATGTACCCCACCCCTCCTGCCCACCTCCAGGCTGCCTCAATAGCAGGTACCCCAGTTTTCTTCTCTCTCTCTCTCTCTCTCTGCATCTCTCTCCCTCTGATTTTATACATTGTGGCAAGCCCTGAAGATCACTGTCTGTCTGTCTTCCCGTTCATCATCGATTTGCTCGAGCAGGCCCCAGTAACATTTCCATATCTCATGTCTCATGCTAGTAGAGCCTAAGGGCATCTGCTTGCTCCAGGAACATAAAGAGCCTCAATCTATTCGGATTGACGTCTATAATTGTTACTGGTATTTGGCATATCAAATACAACATGGGTAGCTTGCCAGGCTCTGCCGCGCATGTAGCATACTCTTGTAGTCATCTCTAAGTCCAGCATTTATTGATGAATCGGCGCAGGTGCAAGCGGATATTTAGAGTTTATCACTTAAGTCTCTTTGTGTATATTCAATGGTGAGTTTTAATCTGCCATTACCATTTCCCACACTTAGTAAAACACTGGTATCTATTTATATCCTATTAATGAATGCAGTCATTCTATATCTGTCCTTTTCCTTTCCTTCTGACTAATTTCACTCAGCATGATAGTCTCCATGTCCATCCATTTGCAGGTAAATTTCATAATTTCGTCTTTTCTGACAGCTGCATAGTATTCCATAGTGTAGATGAACCACAGTTTCTTTAGCCAGTCCTCTGTTCTCGGGCATTTAGGTTGTTTCCAGATTCTAGCTATAGTGAATAGCCCAGAGATGAATAAAGAAGTACAGATAGTGTTTCTGCCATGTGTTTTTCGGTCTCGGGTATATTCCCAGGAGTGCTATTGCTGGATCAAATGGGAACTCAATATCTAGTTTTCGGAGGAATGCCCATATTGTTTTCCAAAAGGGCTGGACCAGTCGGCACTCCCACCAACAGTGGATGAGAGTCCTTTTTCCCCACATCCATGCCAGCACCAGTTGTTCTTGCTGTTTTGGATGTGTGCCAGTCTCTGTGGTATGAGATGGTACCTCATTGTTGTTTTGATTTGCATCTCCCTGATGATTAAAGATGAAGAGCACTTTTTCATATGCCTTTTGGCCATTCGAATTTCTTCTTTTTGGAAGCTTCTGTTCATTTCTTTTCCCCATTTTTTGATGGGGTTGGTTGCTTTTTCTTGTGAAGTGCTACCAGTGCCTGATATATTCTGGATATTAACCCCTTGTCAGATGGATATTGGGGAATATCCTTTCCCACTCTGTGGATTGTCTTGGTATCTTGGTCACCGTTTCTTTTGAGGTGCAGAAGCTTTTCAATTTTATATAATCCCATTTGTTTATCTTTGCTTCCATTTGCTTGGTCAGTGGTGTGTCGTCTTTAAAGATACTTTTAGTTTCGATGTTGTAGAGCGTTTCTCCTATGTTTTCTTCGATGTACCATATAGATTCATATCTGATGTTGAGATCTATAATCCATTTTGATCTGACTTTTGTGCATGGCGTTAAAAGGAGGTCTAAGTTTATTTTTTACACATAGCTACCCAGTTTTCCCAGCACCATTTGTTGAAGAGGCTTTCTTTGCTCCACTTAGTATTTTTTGCTCCTTTATTGAAGATTAAGTGGTTGTATATATTTGAGAGTGTGTTTCAGGATATTTAGTTCTATTCCATAGGTCTACGGGTCTGTCTCAATACCAATATCACACTGTCTTAATTACAACTGCTCTGTAGTAGAGCTTGAGGTTGGGGAAAGTGATACCTCCCATCTTCTTTTCCCAAGGATTGCTTTAGCTATTTGTGTGGGTTTATTATTCCATACAAATTTCAGTAGTGTTTGTTCAATTTCTTTGAAGAACATCATGGGTATCTTTATAGGGACCGCATTGAATCTGTATAAAGCTCTAGGGAGTATTACCATTTTGATAATGTTAAATCCTTCCAATCTATGCCATAATTTCTTTATCCAGTTGTCTATTCTTGGGCACTTGGATTGCTTCAGGTTCTGGCTATTGTGAATAGTGTTGCTACGAATATAGAAGTGCAGATGATGTTTTTTGCTGTGTGTTTTTGCCCCCTTCCCACCCTAGGGTATATTCCCAGAAGTGGTATTGCTGGGTCAAATGGAAGCTTAAAATTTATAGTTTTTTGAGGAATGTCACTATCTTTTTCCAAAAAGGCTGGACCAGTCAGCATTCTCAACAATGATGAAGGAAAGTTCCTTTATCCCTGCATCTGTACCAGCACTGGCTGCTCTTGTTCTTTTGGATGTGATCCAGTCTCTGTGATGTGAGATGATACCTCATTGTTGTTTTGATTTGAACCTCCATGATGATTAGTGAGGTAGAGCATTTTTTCATGTGTCTTTTGGCCATTTTAATTTCTTCTTTGAGGAGGTTTCTATTTCCTCTCCCAATTTTTTGATAAGGCTGGATTTTTTTCCTTATAACGTTCTACCAGTGTCTTAAATAACAATGATATTAGCCCTTTATTGTATGAGTATTGGGTAAATAATATAAACCATTCCATGAGCAGTCTTTATGTCTAGAAATTTTTCAATAAAATGGAATGAATGCCAAGGCATTGCTTAAAATCATTGAGTTGGGAACAATCTAAATAGCCAATGAGTCAAAAGTGGACAGAGAAGTGATGCATAAAATTAGAAAGCCACTCAGAAATCTATCTATCTATCTATCTATCTATCTATCTATCTATCTATCTATCTATCTATCTATCTATCTATCTATCTATCTATCTATCTATCTATCTATCTATCTATCTATCTATCTATCTATCTATCTATCTATCTATCTCTCTCTCTCTCTCTCTCTCTCTCTATCTATCTATCTATCTATCTATCTATCTCTCTCTCTCTCTCTCTCTCTCTCTCTCTATCTATCTATCTATCTATCTATCTATCTATCTATCTATCTATCTATCTATCTATCTATCTATCTATCTATCTATCTATCTATCTATCTATATCTATCTATCTATCCATCTATCCATCTATCCATCTATCCATCTATCCATCTATCCATCTATCTATCTATCTATCTATCTATCTATCTATCTATCTATCTATCTATCTATCTATCTATCTATCTATCTATCTATCTATCTATCTATCTATCTATCTATCTATCTATCTATCTATCTATCTATCTATCTATCTATCTATCTATCTATCTATCTATCTATCTATCTATCTTTGACTTTTTGGGGCCACACCCAGGGGTGCTCAGAGCTATTTCTAGCTCTGCATTTAGGGATCACTCCTGTAGAAGCTTAGGCGACTATATGGGGTGTCAGGGTGATAGCTGCATTCAAGGCAAGCACCCTACTGTACTATCACTCTGGTGTCCCCTGCTCCCTAAAATGGTAGACAGACCGATATAGGTAAGACCTGAGGATGGGGTATGAGGTGGAATATACCCCGTATATTAAAAAATTTTTTAATATTTTATCATACCATAGTCAGATATACAATTACGAAGATGTTCATGTTTGGGTTTCGGTCATACAGTGTTCCAGCACCCATCCCTCCACCAGTGCCATTTCCTACCACCCATGTCCCTGATTTCCCTCCCACTCCCCTAGCCTGCCTCTATGGCAGGTTTTTTTAATCTCTTTTCTCTCTCTCTCTTTCTTTCTCTGTCTCTGTCTCTCTTCCTTTTCTTATACATTGTGGATTGCAACACACACATTTAGAAGTTATCATGTGCATCTTTTACCTGTATCCAATGTTCAGTTCTAGGTTGGTATTAGCACTTTTGACAATTATTAGCACACTGTTAGCTTCTCTGTCTTACCTAACCTCAACTCCCACCCGTTTGGTAGATTCCACTTTTGACAAGACCTCCTGATCCATGTTTTGCCTGACCTTGGATATTGGTATCATAATATGTATATATGTATATATATATGTCATGCAAATAAATGCGGTCATTCTATGTCTGTCTTTCTCCTTCTGGCTAATTTCACTCTACGATCTTCTCCATGTCCATCAATTTATAGGCAAATTTCATAACTTCACTTTTCATAACAGCTGCATAGTATTCCATTTTGGAGACGTACCAAAGTTTCTTTATCCAGTCATCTGTTCTTGGGCACTCTGGTTGTTTCCAGAGTCTGGCTATGTGAATAGTGCTGCTATGAAAATAAAAGTGCAAATGGTGTATCTGTTGTCTGTTTTTGGCTTCCCAGGGTATATTCCCAGGAGTGGTATGGCTGGGTCAAATGGTAGCTCAATTTCTTATCTTTGGAGGAATGTCCATATTGTTTTCCAAAAAGGCTGTACCAGTCGACATTCCCACCAACAATGAATGAGAATATCCCATATATTGGCCCTACCTAGAAACCCAGGTCTGCGGCTGCAGGCAGGGCTGTCTGGCAGAAGTGCTGTTTGCCTTTGTGCCTGTGCTCCACTGCCCAATAAAGTCACTCACATTGTGCTACACAAAGAAGTTGCCCTGAGACAGCCTTGCATAACTTCACTCTGTTAATCAAGAGCAAATCAGGGCTCTATGGCAGCTCAGCAAGTGTTTTGGCTCAGATTGCCTGTGCAGGCAGCAAGGGGGATGGGGGGAAACAAGTCTTGGGCAGAGACATTGGTTATATTGGTACAATGTTAAGGTGCTTGTCTTGCCTGTGGTAGACCCAGGTTCAATCCCTGGCACCTTGTATTGTTCCCTGAAACTTGCCAGAACCTTATATTGAAGAGCTGAAGGAAGGTGTCACAGCTAACAAGGGAGGAGACTTCAGAGAGTGCCCAGAACAATGCTCCAATCCACACCTCTCCCAGGGGCCAAGAAAGTGTGGAGGAAGGGCCACTTATGGGTGTTGTGGGAGGGGCTATGCACAAGAGGTACAGGTCTGTGATGGGGTACAAATGAAAAATAGATGAATTCCCAAGATCCTCAAGAAGATTTTCAGGAAGTTGGGTGCGATAGAAATCAGGGTGTTTTTCAGACAAAAGCTGTGCATCATGAATAAAGCATCTGAAATAAGCTTTAACTGCCTGGGTGAAAGCACTGTGGAACTGTCTGGTGGCTTTTTCATGAATGAAGCCTTGGACCCCCCCCCACCCCCTTCTTCTAATATCTTAGGAAAGGTGCACTTCGGGATTATTCTGCTATTTGTTATTCTGTTATTTGTTGAGTACGTAGTCAGGTCTGCCACTGTGTTGGTTCTGTGTCTAGTTCACAGTTTTTCAAGCAGGGTACTTCAGGTCACTTTTGTGTTCACAGGATATTCCAAGAGGGATGCAGACGAAAATCATGTAAGTGGGGGAACAGAAGTAGACTAGAGGGTAGTCTAGGGGGAGTAGATAGACACAAGTTCAGAGAGGAGTCATTGTTGGGAAAAGACCGAGAAACACCTTTCTGGCCTTCAATTCTCTCTAATCATCTGGGAAGCATTTGGCTCATCTTTATACACTGATGATATTACAACCAGAAACCTGAGCAGTTGTGGGCTTATTAGAATCAAAGCACTGAAATCTCAAACAGTGCCACTATGGAAGCAATGATTGGCTGAGTTCTGTTGCTTTTGTGATGCTGGTAACTTTGCTACTTGGTGGACATGTCATTTTGTCTAGCCATTTGAGGTCCTACTACATAACTTTTTTTGGTTTAATGTTGTACTATTCTTCTATGATGAATATTTGAGTTGAACTTTGGTAGGAGACTTTGGTGTCCTGATAAAAAATGGAGCAGCAGAATGAGAGTCTTCAGAACAGGGTTCTCTTCCTCCTTGAACCCTTGCCCCTTAGCAACCTGAATAAACAAGGTACAACCAGTCCTTGAAACTTCACTTCTATCATCTGACTGGATACCATATTGTTTTGTGCATTATCCATGACTGGGATGTAAGGGTCTTTATTTTTCTTCTTTTGGCTTCCTTTCAACTGTAAAAATAGGGATGAGGCAGGGTGATACCATTTTACCGAAACTCTTCAGCACCACCCTTGAGAACATCATGCGACAATTAGAATGGGAAGGAATGGGAGTGAAGATAGACGGTTGGCAACAACACCACCTCGCTTCACTGATGACATCGTTCTGATAACTCCAAAAATTAGCCAAGCAGGACAAATCCTGGCTGTGAATGTGGAAAGGTAGGTCTACAGTCGAATCTCAACAAAACAATGTTCATGAAAAAATGAACTAGTTCCAGATGCTCCATTCACTCTCAATGGAACAAACATCTCTGAATGCAGCAGTTATGTGTATCTAGGTCAAGAACTCAACATGACGAATGACCTAGCACCTGAGCTGCACAGGAGGAAGAGAGTGGAGTGGAATGCCTTCAAGAGCATTGAAGAAATAGCTAAAAGGACAAAGAACCTCTGGCTCTGGGCATAATTCTTCTACTCCACCATTCTCCCTACATTAACATATGCCTCAGAGACCTGGGCCCTATGAAAGCAGGATGAGAATGCTATTCGGGTCTCCCAAAGAGGAATCAAAAGAGCTACAATTGGAATATCACGCCTCACTCAAGTGAGAAAAGGAATTCAAGTTCCAATCTCCATCGGCTATCCAGAGTCAGGGGCGCTGTCTCATTTGTCAAGGCATTGAAAATCAGATGGGCAGGACATGTAAGCATAACTTGGAGATGACCGCTGGACTAGAGCCATTACCGACTGGATCCCATGGGATGTCCAAATATCACTTGGCCACCACCTACAAGATGGTCAGACTTCTTCATCAAGACACTGAATGAGGCTCTTTGTATTCCAGGAGCAAGCAGGTGCCATTGGGCTACACTGGCACGTGACAGGGACACATTCAAACAAATTGATGAATAACGAGATGTCAAGAGATCAAGTGAGCCCTTTCAACCCTTTTAATCCCCCTTTTATTGTTTCATTTGTAGGATTGGTTCTATTTGGAGAATATCCTAGGAAGTGAGGGCAGGATTAGCACAAAGAGGTCTGTGGAGGTGAATTACTGTCTGCAATAGTGGCACGTGTTCTCCCAATGACTTGATTAAAGACCAGGGTAGGCTCTCTCTCCCACGGCTTGCTCTTCAGTGATATCAAACTACGCACACCCCATTTTTCTTTGTGCAGATCTGAAGACATGGTTGTATGTGAAGAAATCCTTATAGTTTGCCTTTACTTGTCGCTTCCATCTAGTTCTAAGGGATCCACATAAATATTTTTATGTTTCATGGTGTTATGAGTATGTAGAGTCCTCCATAACAGTGAGTGGTTATGTTAGTGGTTATCTTATTTTGAAATAGAGTTTTTGTAGATGACCAAGCAAGGCCATTATGATGAGTTCTAATTCAACCTGACTGATGTCATTTCAAAGTGTTTGTGGGGGGGTGTGTAGGCTGAAGAGATAAAACGAGTGTAGGCACTTGATTTTAATTTGGCCAACACTGGTTTGATCACCAACACTGAATATGGTCCCCTGAGAACTTCCAGGAGTGATGTTTGAACACAGACCCAGGAGAAAGTTCTGAGTACCACCAAGTATGGTACTCAAATCACCCTTACCCCAAATATTTTAAGATAAAGAGGAGGATGTGAGCTCTCACACAGCAAGAGTGCCATATGAGGATAAAATAGGTGAAGTTACATGGTGAAGGCCCCCCTCCCTCTTCTACTCCATGGTTGTGGGAGATGATGAGGTGGTTATGCTCGGGTGAGATTAGGAGGGCTGGGGACCTTCTAAAAAGAAGAAACATGAACTTTCCCTCTCCAATTGAGAGGTACCTCATAGCCAGAAAGAGTACATACCCTAAAACTGTGGATATCTTGGGAAGTTTCCAGTCTTGGTAACCATGTCATATCAATGTCACCATTTGAAGTAGTTTGTTTTGCCCAAATAGAGTCCAAAACTCTTTTTCTTTGTTGAGCTGAACCTGGCAGTGTTCAGGACTTATTCCTGGCTCTGCACTCAGGGATCACTTGGGGGTCATAAGTGATGCCAGAAATTGAACCCATGTGGGTTGCATGCAAGACAAGCACCCTACTTGCTGTATTATTGCTCTGACCCTGACTAAGATCCTATTATGCTTCAAAAGGGCTAGATCTCCTGAGCTTGCTGCTCTCTATCAACTCTCTGAATCAGAGCAGGAGTAAACGAACCTCACAGAGTGTGTCTGCCAACCTGAGTGGACTGAATGAATTGGAGAAGGTGCTGGAAAGCAGCAGGCAGACCAGCAACCTGAGATCCTCTGGGGCAGACTCTGGCCTGAGGACCCAGCCTGGCTCTATGAGATCCCAGTCCATATAAGTTGCTTACCTATTAATTGGCTGGGCTGCAGAAACCAGTGAGAAGTAGTCACAGAGGTCCACTCTATTTTAGTTTTATAAAAAGTTTTAGTTATTTCCCTTGACTTACCTTAGACAACTGTAACAGCCTTTTATTTTAAGTATTTTATTATACCACCATGAGATATACAATTACAAAGATATACAATTAAAAAGTTCATATTTGGGTTTTGGTCATACAGTGTTCCAGCACCTATCCCTCCACCAGTGGCCATCTCCCACCACCAACGTCCCCAGTTCCCTCCCTCCTCCCCAGCCCGCCTCCATGGCAGGTTCTTTATTTCTTTCCCTCTCTCTTTCTCTTTTCCTTCCCTTCCAGACTATGGACTACAGAACATACATTAAAGGGTTGTCATGTGTATCTTTTTCCCTGTATTTAATGCTCAGTTCTAGGTTGGTATTAGTGCTTTTCGACAATTGCTGTAACAGCCTTTTAAAAGAAGGTGCAACGAGTCTAAAATGGAGTAAGGAAAGCCTCTTCAATAAGTGGTGTTGGGAAAACTGGGCAGCAACATGTAAAAGAATGAATTTGGACCTGTGTCTAACACCATGCACAAAAATCAGATCAAAATGGATTAAAGATCTCAATATCAGACTTGAATCCATAAAGTACATTGAAGAAAATATAGGAAAAACCCTCCACGACATTGAAGCTAAAGGCATCTTCAAAGGTGAAACATCACTAACAAAGAAACTAGAAGAAAAGATAAACATATGGGACTACATGAAACTAAAAAGCTTCTGCACCTCAAAAGAAACAGTGACTAAGATACAAAAGCAGTCCACAGAATGGGAAAGAATATTCACCCAATACCCATCTGATAAGGGGTTAATATCCAGGATATATCAGGCACTGGTAGAAGTTTACAAGAAGAAAACAAACAACCCCATCAAAAAATGGGGAGAAGAAATGAACAGAAACTTCAGCAAGGAAGAAATTCGAATGGCAAAAAACATATGAAAAAATGCTCATCATCACTAATCATCAGAGAGATGCAAATCAAAACAACAATGAGATACCACTTTACACCACAGAGATTGGCACATATTCAAAAGAGCAAGAACAACAAGTGCTGGCGTGCATGTGGGGAAATGGGGACACTCATCCATTGTTGGTGGGAATGCAGGCTGGTACAGCCTTTCTGGAAAACAATATGGACTTTCCTCCAAAGACTAGAAATTGAACTCCCATTTGACCCAGCGATACCACTCCTGGGAATCTACTCTGGGAAGCCAAAAATACGCAGCGGAAACACCATCCCTACTTTTATGTTCATAGCAGCATTATTCACAATAGCCAGAATCTGGAAGCAACCAGAGTGCCCGAAAATCGATGACTGGATAAAAAAGCTTTGGTACATCTACACAATGGAATACTATGCAGCTGTTAGGAAAAATGAAGTTATAAAATTTGCCTATAAATGGATGGACATGGAGAAGATTATGTTGAGCGAAATTAGCCAGAAGGAGAGAGACAGATACAGAATGACTGCATTTATCTGCATAACATAAATATATAGGTACATAATATGATACCAATATCCAAGATCAAGTGAAACATATATCAGGAGGTCCTGTCAAAGGTGGAAATTATCACAAACGTGTGGGATTCAGAGGCTAGGTAAGACAGAAATGGAACAGTGTGCTAACAATTGTTGAGGGTACTAATACCAACCTAGAACTGAACATTAAATAGAGGCAAAAGATACACATGACAACCCTTTAATGTATGTTCTGTAATCCATAGTCTGGAGGGGAAGGAAAAGAGAGAGAGAAATGGAAAGAAATCAAGAACCTGCCATGGAGCAGGGCTGGGGGAGGGGGAGGGAACCGGGGACGTTGGTGGTGGGAGATGGGCACTGGTGGCGGGATGGGTGCTGCAAACAATTCAGTATGATTTGTTGGCAAAGTGCTACACCATTTCAATGAAACAATGTATGTTTTAACTGAACTAAAACAAACAACAAACAAACAAAAATAAATAAAATAAAATATTGAAGGATTTAAAAAAAGAATCTTTTATTGAGGTGCTATGATTTACAATGGTTAGTGGTGACTTCTTGCATGAATCACTTGAATATCACACCCACTGCCAACACGAGTACCCACTTCTCTCTACCAATATCCCAAAGGCTGTTTGGATTCCAGGCTTGTCTCTTTGGTATAGGCTGTGAGTAGTCTCAAGATACTAGAGGCTAGGCTAGAGGTGCTCCCCTCAGACTCGGGTGTAAGGGAAGTTGACTGGGTGGCAGAACACCTGGAGCCATTGGAGGAGAGCAAAAAAGAAGACATGTCAGTGCACATACCAGCTGAGGAGCGAGGAGTACAAGGTCACGGCTGACCCATTATTGTCTTCACAGAGTCCCTCAGAGATCCCCTGTGAAAATGTCTGTCTCGATGCTAAGTTGTGCTTGTCCTTGTTCAGCATGTGTTAGCTTTTTAAAAAAAATTATTATGTCACCATGAGACAGACAATTATAAAGCTGTTCATGTCACATGTTAGTTTTTTATTTATTTTTTATCTAATTGAGGTACTGAACTGTACAATACAATAATGATGTTTTCATGCTTGCAGCATCCTAATACCACACCAACTGCGAGAGCCTGCTTCCCAAAGGTCCTTCCTGATTAACACTTCCTGTAAGCTCACTTCTGTGGACCAAGTTTCTGGTTGTGATGGCCCTGACTACTTGGTTCTCTTACTACTTATCTTTAAATCCCACATATGTGAGAGAACATGGATCTTAAGGGTTGGATTTTTGCAATCGACCGTTGTTTTTGGCATCTTGATTTGGGGTGTTCAGGGGCTACTCCAGCTTGGTTCTGAGCTTCACTCCTGACCGTATGCAGTGCCAGGGTTTGAATCTGGGCCTCCTATTTGTAAAGGATGCACTACTGCCTCTGGACTCTCTCCAACACAGTAACTCATTTCTGTCATGAATAAATGGCTGGTTTCTGTGCACAGCGATGACTGTTCTATTTATTTATAATGGTAAATAGCAGTAAAGGACATTTTAAAGAAACCCAAACTTCCTTTTATATTTAACATTTTCTTTGGCTAAAGGAGGGACAAGTTTCTTTAGCCCCACTGACCAAAGGGAAATGTCCACTGGGAAGCCTAGAAAGTTCTCATTGGTAAAGGGAATCTCTTCTTTTTTTCCCATGTGGAAAGAGACATAAATTTGAGGAATGCCTGCTCCTTCCCGCGGTTTCAGTGGTCTACAGTTAACAACTACCTCAAGAGGATTTCCAAGTCTCTTTCCAGTGACCTGCAAAAAGTACTTAAGCCATTTATTTGTTCTGATCCTGAACTGAGAGTTCCTTAGTAAACAGCCAAGGAGTCCTGGATCCTGAGAAGTTTCAGGTAAAATGACATATTTAAAAGTTGCCATAAAAGCTGGCTGGCCACTGGGCATGATGATAAATCAGAGGGAGTCCTTTCATTCAGTTGGTCATAAAAGACATGAGCTTAAAATGTATGTCTTGCAGCCTTCCACGGCTATAAAGATCAATAAACTTATTTACAATAAATTCTATAAAACATAAAGATAAAGTGGGAGATATTTTGAATTTTATGTGAACAGTTTTCCTGGTGACAGCAGCTACGCCATGGCCAGGGAGCAGGAGGTGATTTACAGTTGGTGCTTTCTTGGCATAATACAGCAGTATATGGAGGTAATATTTTAGAATCCCACAACACGGGCTTTCTGATAAACTGCATAGCTCAGTCTCTCCAAGTGTATTATAGGGAAAAGAGGAACCCGGGGCACACAGAGAAGATCCAGGCACATTGTGCCTCCTTTGGGATAATGGATTCTGGCAGAATGATGAAGTATCCAAGAATGAATCCAAGTGTGGATCCTAGGTGTAACATTTAGGGCCGTTCTAGGAACTTGGTCTCTCTTATTTATGTCTTAGCAGTTCCTGCTTAGAACCCCAGGGCAGGCAGTGATGGGTGAAGAAGGGAGCCCCGGTTGTTTCTCTGCCTCCATCCTATACCTCAAGTCTCAAGCCTTACTCAAGACTTGAGTCCTCAAGTCTTACTCTTATATACTGCAGGCCTGATGCGTTATTTGAAAATACCAGGGAGGATGATTGTCACTTGGATTTGCCATTTCTCCTGAGATTCTACTTAACAGAGGCCTGTGTGTCCTATAGGTGCTGGGGAGGCATCCACTGGTGAATGGGAGAAAGGGTAAGGAGAAGGTGCAGGGTCTCTGGGGTTGCTACTTGCTGGGTTCTCATCTACTTTGTCTGGCTGCCATATTGTGTTTGTGAGTGTGTTGCATGCATGCATTGTATGTGTGTGTTGGGTGTTAGTGTGCTGTTATGCAGGTTGTGAGAATGCTTTGCTCCTTTGGAACACCCTTTGGGGCACTTGGTGAGCTTGCCATCTGATATCAGCATGTGCCAGCCAGTAGGGCCTAGAACCCCTGCGGTCTTTATTCTCTACATAGTCATCCAGAGCCTCCTGCATGCCAGGTGTGTGCCAGAAGCAGGAGGTACCTTAAGGGAAAAGTCTACCTGATGTGGGAACTACCTTTGACATGAGGAGCAAGCTGCCTGCTTAGCAACCCCCTCTAAGTTGTCCAATTGTATGGAACAGGTCTAAGGAGCTTTGTGAGCAGAAAACAACAGATTGACCAAGTGAGATGGTGCTGGGGAGACAGTCAAAGAGGATCTTTATGGGGGTCTGGCATATGATATCTGAAGGATGCTCATGAGAGAGGACTAAGAGAGAAGGTTTGGGGCAGAGCTGACAATGCTATCCATGTGGAAGAAACAAAGGCAAGTGGTGATGGGCACAATGTGAATGAGGAGAGGGGTGAGGCACAGGGTGCCAGGCATATGGTTACTGAGTAACCAACAAAAGGGTTTTTACCAGGTAGTGAAATGGAGAGATGTGAATACAATATTCAAGACATTGTTCTGGAGTCAGAGATAGAATTCAGCACTAGGTCACATGTCTTGCATGTGCAAGGTCCTGTGTTTGATCCCAAGCAAAGCAAAAACAAAACAAAACAACACAACACAACACAACACAACACAACAACAACAACAACAAAAGTTTCCTTGGCTCCTTATGGGAAGGGACAGAGTAAGACGTGGGGATATGGATATTGTTAATTAATTAGGGAGACCAAAGAGGTTCTCATGTGATTGAACTCAGAAGCAACCTTGGAGAGAGAGATGAGAGGACAAGCTCGAGGTGTCTTTGGTGAAGCAGTTGACAGATGTGGTTAATTCTTGAGCTGGGCCTCTATTCATGGCTTCCTTGCATCTCCTCTCCTGGCCTACTGACCATCACTTTGTTCAGTGACTGCATATAGCACACAGCAGGTATCCAAAGATGTGTGCCCCATCACTTTTCCAATATAGCTGTGTGACTTGGCATGCATTAGTTGCTAGTGAAGGTTGACTTCCTCTTGAGTTCCAGTATTAATCAGGGTTACGATTCTGCTATGGTAACAGTAACACAAGTTCTCATAAGCTCAGAAGTTTAATAGAACAAGGGTGGTAAATTGTGAATGCTATCAGTGTAGTAGGGGGAATCCTTTTCCTCTACACAGTCAAAGGGGAACAAAGTACCTCTTTTAGGCTGCACATGTAGAGCAATAGCCTCCTTCCCTGCTGCAGAGGGAAAACAGAGAGCATAATCAGTTCAGAGCTTCTCCCTGTTATGAAACTATCACTAATATCCTAGTGGACAGAACTAATTGCCATAGCCATGTCTTTCTGCAAGGAAACTGGGAAATGCAGGAGTGTGAAATGAACTATTTGATGATCAAGTGAAGCACATGGTGAGAATTTCTGTTTCTGCTGTAAGCTCAGATTCAAGACCAAGGGATGGATATCATAGCTTGACATGCCTCTACAGAGAAATATTTCCCACAAGCTGGAAAAAAGTGTCAGAACCCAAGAGTTATTTCTTGTTCTTATTATTCCTTCTCTTCTCCCTCTTCCTTATCCATCTTTTCTTCATCCATTTCTTCCACCTCATCCTCTTCTTTTTGGTTTGATCATCAGGGAGTCGGAGGTTAGGTAAGACATAGAAAGGACCAGTGTGCTAATAACTATTAGTAATGGCAAAACCAGCTTAACTGTTAGAAATGGCAAAACCAGCTTAGAACTGAGCATTGAATGTAGGCAAAGAGATACACATGATAACCCCTAAATGCATGTATTGCAAGCCACAATGCACAAGAGAAGGGAGAGAGAGATAGAAAGAAAGAAGAGGGAAATAGAAGAGGCAAAGTCCCTGCCATAGAGGCAGGCTGGGGAGGGAGGAGGGAATCAGGGGACATTGGTGATGGGAAATGGGCACTCGTGGAACAATATATAACTGAAAGCTAATTATGAACAGTTTTGTAATTCTATATCTCACAGTGGTATTATAAAATTTAAAATAAATAAATAAAATAAAATACATAAAGAAAAATATAAAAAAAATTAGCACGTATACAATTTCTCCCCAAAGACATTGGATGAGTCACCGCATGCTTTGGTGACCCAGGGCCTCCCTTGGATACCCATCTACCTTTTCCCAAGCAAAGCCTAGCCTGATACATCCATCTGCTTTGCTATTCCTCATTGTAATAGCCAGTTTCCAGATGTCCCAGTGATTCTTGACATTGTTTTTCCCTCTGCTGGCTCAGCTTTGTTAACTTGATTATGAAAAATATTGGGAGTGACTCCTGAGTCTAGATCATACAAGACACTGTCCCTCTGCCATACTCTCTTGGGGATGATTTGTTCTGGGAGAGCCGGCTGTAACCTCGCCAGGACACCCCAGCCTACCCCCATGAAGAGGTTAGTATGAGAAGAGCAGGCGTCCTGCCAGCAGCCAGTCGTGTGAGATCTATAGTCGGAAGCAGATCTTCCAGTTCCTGTCAAACTTTCAGATGATTGCAACCCTTGACACATCAGGGGGAATCTCAAGAGACCTGAGCCAGAGACACCCAGTGAAGCTGCTCCTGTATTACTGGCTCCCTAAAACTGTGTGAAAGAATCAGTGCTTACTGGTTTTGAAGACTCCAGTTTTGGAGTTCTTTATCATGAAATAGAGACAGATGGGTCTGATGTCTCCTTTTCCCCATGGTCACTCCTCCTTAAGAGGGGAACTGTTCAGGTTTCTGAGTTCCTGTGGCACGAGGGGTTTGACCACAACTTCACCTTTATTTCTACACTGTATTAAAATTCTTTGTCAGCCCCTTTCACTTGAGAATGAACTTACCATTTTATCTGGTTCATCCTCGTAGGCCTCACATTCTGTGGCACCGTTTAACAATGACACTTGGATTGCTCTTGCTTCATGCTGCATGGTTCCAAAAGCTTTTCTATGTTAGCATATTCACCCTCACATCACTCTAAAATGGAGAAATGGTTACTATTCTCTGACCCCTGAGGGAACTCACGACACGGGAAGAAGTGATGTGCCCTAAGTGCCTGGCCAGGAAGGAGCATATCTGAATTGCAAGTTCCAACAGCCTGTTCTAGAAACCCTTCCCTGGTCTTGCTCCGCCATTCAATTTGAACAGTGCTTCTTGTGAGGAGAGTGAAAAAAAATGATGGCAGGTGGACAAGGGCTCAAGGGACTCAGGGAAAAGGATTTCTTAGAAGCAAAGTAGTGAGAATAATATGTCAGAACTGACACTTAGGGACAAATGGACAAGCTCGGAATGTCAAAGAAACAAACTTCCCTTGCTCGGCAGAATAGTTTTCTAAGTACTAGATTGGAAGTTAGAAGGACAGAGACAGATACAGAATAATCTCTCTCTCTTATGTGAGACTTAAAGAACACAGCCACAGCCAGGTATCAATAAAGGTCGGAAAACTGAAATGGGTTGACTATAGACTGTGATCTCTCAAAAGCCTGTATTGAATTTCTTGGGTTTTCATGAAAGGTCAAAACTCACCAGGCTAAGAGGGCCAAGGGTGTGGGATGGGAAGAGAGGCCTTCAGAAACTTCTGATTTTGTGGTCCTGACCCATGTGTACAGACTTCAGATTGATTCCTTACTTTCTTATAACCAACCCCACCCCCTGGCCATCTCTCTCTCTCTCTCTCTCTCTCTCTATATATATATATATATATATATATGTATATATATATATATTTATATATATATAAAAGGTTTACATTTTTATATATATAAATAACATTTACATACCAACTTAAATTTTAAGAACTAATCTTGGAAGTTGGCTTATTTTAATAATTAGTTAACTAATAATTAGTAATTGTGTTACATTATTATATAATTATTTGTTAACTAATTGATCTAGTTACCTAATTTCAATTACTAATATTTGGAATCTTAATAACTAACTTTGTGCTTGTTATAGGCTAAATCTTCAACCCAAGCATTTTTTGGTGTTGTTAGTAAACTGCTCTGTGTACCAGGGCACTATCTAAAATTCTTTCTGTAGCTATATAGTTCACAGGTCTTTCAGTTTGAGTAAAGAAATACGTTTTCATTAGTTACCATAATAAAATTTAATTTTAATGTTAGCTTGTAACATGGGCTTTGGAATGAAGTTTACTCTTGCCTTTACTTCCAACTCTGCCAATATGACATCAAGGTCCTGATCTCTGAGTGTGAAAATGGATAGAATAACTTGCGTCTTACATCTGTCTTCAGGAGTGAAGGAAATAACAAATGCAGTACACTAGATCGAGGTATACCTGTTTTCATTTTCTGGGGATTTATCTCTACTTTGTCTTATCACTTAGGTCAAAAAGTTTGCCTGCTTTGTGGAAGGAGATTCAATTTTTACAAGTGGGACAGCTTTCCTAGCTGTGATTTGTTTTGGGGATTTGTTCCTCTTTGTTCAACCATGGTCTGTGCAGGCACTGAAAAGGGAAGGTAAGTCAATGTGCCAAAGAAATGGAAAAAAGACTGGCGCCAGATTGAGGAAGTGAGAGAATCCCAGAAAATGGCCATGCATGTGCCTATGGACAATGTTTCCCACACAGTTTTGCAGCTGGATGTGATCAGTGAGCCAGAAGAGGATGTATTATCCCTTAGGGAGGCCATTTAGCTGGGTGGTAGTTTTCTTCTACTGCTTCTCTTTCCCCCATTTCTGGAATGTGTATATGAAGGTTGGAACCTCTGATGACATTGAAAAGAAACTTGTCCTGAAAAGGGTAGAGAAGAAAGATGGAAAGTCTCTCAGGAGAATCCAGATTCTCTGAACCATCTGTGTCTCCATTTCTTTTTTTTCCTTTTTGGGTCACATCCAGCAATGCTCAGGGGTTGCTCCTGGCTCTGCACTCAGGGAATTACTCCCAGCTGTGCTCGGGAGACCATATGGGATGTCAAGGATCAAGCATGGGTCAGCTGCATGCAAGGCAAACGCCCTTCCCACTGTGCTATCGCTCTGGCCCCCAACGTGCCTCTATTTCTTTAGATGAAAAATGAGTATTGGTGTGACTTCTGCTTCTTGGAGGCACTATAAGGCAAGAAAACATTCTTGAACTAGTTAGGACAGTGGTAAGGCTGGGGACAAATAGTCAGCTAGTAAGGCTCTAGTTCCTGGAGTGAGGAACTGGATTTGGATGAGTTAGGCCTGAACTTCCACATTCATCTGAACAGCCACTTCCTCTCTGTAATGTGAGAGAACAAGCTTTCCTCTAAACTATTGTTATTTTGTGATGACTCTTAACTATAGGCTGAATTAAATGCCCAATGAATCTGGCTGCCAAGCTATTATATCAGGGATGACCACAGAATCAAGTGCCCCAATGGTGTCCTTCCCCTTCCTCCAGCCATATCCCGCACTTCCAGATGATTCTATGTTGCTTCTCAAAGGTAGAAGTAGATTCTATGTAGTTATTAGTGGTGGCACTCAGAATTGTTGCTTGCCTATATGCTGGTCTTTGTGAAAATTAGAAAAGGACATTTCCTAAGACATTCCCTGACACATGATAGAAAACAGTGTCATGGCATTGAGCGCGTGACAGCACCATGCCCCTGTGAAGTGGCCCTGATGAGATGCTGCTCTGTACGATTTGTGGCCCTCGGTGATGCTGCTCATCTGGGGACTAATGCTCAGGTCCACCTCTGCCCACCAACTTCTCTAGGCCTCTCTGTACCCAGCACAGGTCTTAGAAGGCTCTAACCATAAATCAGCAGGAGCAAAGTGTCGAGATTGTGGGAGATGGGGCAGAGAGAGGCCACCACACACACCTGGCCGCGAATTCCTTCTCACATGAGCTCTTATGTCTGTCCCAGTCATTTGGATTAAGAGATTGGTAAAGCCACCTCTTACCCTTATTTGGGCCCATACTTTAGCTCCCTGGTATGTGCCCTTGTCTCTATTAGTGACTGGCCAACAGCTCTCTGGGATTCCTGAGCTACTGACCTCCCCATGGCTTTGTTGTGAACAAGTTGTATTGGGTCACAGGCAGCTCTGAGGGAACTGGCTAATACAAGCTCTGCAGTGGAAAGAGAAACTCGGCTTCATTTCCTAACTTCCTTCCTTCCTTCCTTCCTTCCTTCCTTCCTTCCTTCCTTCCTTCCTTCCTTCCTTCCTTCCTTCCTTCCTTCCTTCCTTCCTTCCTTCCTTCCTTCCTTCCTTCCTTCCTTCCTTCCTTCCTTCCTTCCTTCCTTCCTTCCTTCCTTCCTTCCTTCCTTCCTTCCTTCCTTCCTTCCTTATCCCTCCCTCCTCCCTCCCTCCCTCCTTCCTTCCTTCCTTCCTCTCTCCCTCTCTCCCTCTCTCCCTCCCTCTCTCTCCCTCCCTCTATCCCTCTCTCTCCTCCCTCTCTCTCTTTCCTTCCTTCCTTCCTTCCTTCCTTCCTTCCTTCCTTCCTTCCTTCCTTCCTTCCTTCCTTCCTTCCTTCCTTCCTTCCTTCCTTCCTTCCTTCCTTCCTTCCTTCCCTCCCTCCCTCCTCCCTCCCTCCCTCCCTCCCTTCCTTCCTTATCCCTCCCTCTCCCTCCCTTCCTTCCTTCCCTTCCTTCCTCTCTCCCTCTCTCCCCTCTCTCCCTCCCTCTTTCCCTCCCCCTCTCCCTCCCTCTATCCCTCTCTCTCTCCCTCCCTCTCTCTTTCCTTCCTTCCTTCTTCCTTCCTTCCTTCCTTCCTTCCTTCCTTCCTTCCTTCCTTCCTTCCTTCCTTCCTTCCTTCCTTCCTTCCTTCCTTCCTTCCTTCCTTCTTTCTTTCTTTCTTTCTTTCTTTCTTTCTTTCTTTCTTTCTTTCTTTCTTTCTTTCTTTCTTTCTTTCTTTCTTTCTTTCTTTCTTTCTTTCTTTCTTTCCCTTCCTTCCTTCCTTCCTTCCTTCCTTCCTTCCTTCCTTTCCTTCCTTCCTTCCTTCCTTCCTTCCTTCCTTCCTTCCTTCCTTCCTTCCTTCCTTCCTTCCTTCCTTCCCTCCTCCTCCTCCCCTCCCTCCCTCCCTCCCTCCCCTCCCTCCCTCCCTCCCTCCCTTCTCTTTCTTTCTTTCTTTCTTTCTTTCTTTCTTTCTTTCTTTCTTTCTTTCTTTCTTTCTTTCTTTCTTTCTTTCTTTCTTTTCTTTCTTTCTTTCTTTCTTTCTTTCTTTTCTTTCTTTCTTTCTTTCTTTCTTTCTTTCTTTCTTTCTTATTTCTTTTCCTTCCTTCTGAACCCCATTTATAAGTGGGCAAGAACAGTACTCACTTCTCCAAGATGGTTACTCCCTATCAGTTGAGTCAAGGAAATGCCTGGCCTATGCCTTTTGCATTCTCCCTGTGAAATTCAGTCTGGTTCTCAGTAGCACCCTGTGCAGTGGTCCAACCTGGTCCAGTCTGGGCATTTCAATAAATATCATGGGACTGCCTAGGGTAGTCACAAGTGTCTGCATATCCCAACCACACATGTGTAGATGGTGTCTGCCCCTTGGTCATCTGTGGACCCTTAAGGTGGTAGAATGAAGTTGAACCTTCATCAACAGCGTGGGAGGAACTAGGTCTCCTAGAAGTCTCTGCCCTTGCCTGACTTTGCAAAACATGCAAGCTGGGAGAGTATGTTTGGGCCATGTGAGGGGAAAAAGAATTCTAGGGAACAGTTTCTGAAATAGAATACTTTCAAACAAAATGTTAACACTTTCCAAGTTCTATGCCAACTTACTCAGAAATAATTATTGAATCATAACAAGAACAATACAATATACTAGTCATAATAGTATGCTTAAGACACACATATTAATTACATGACACAAGTATATTAATGATATATTAAAATTATATATCACGTGTTAGTATAAATGTAACAAAGTAGCAATACTATAGCTACTAAACTAGCAAAAAGAATTTCTGGGGGGGTGTGGCCAAAGGCCAAGCCCATATAGAACTGGGCTTATGTTTTCTCCTTAGAACTTAAAAAAACATTGTGAATAGGTGAACAAGTTATAGAATGAGAACACTAGAATAATGATAAATATTTATAGTATCTGCAGTATCTTGATGTGAACACATCTGAAAAATGCATATATAATATATTATGCACAAGCATAAATGTGTTAAGTGGAATATACTATTTTGTTGTCTCTGTTGAGTGGACAAGCAGCGTCTCCTGGAAACTTTTCTAGGTTAAAGCCCCTTGGAGGAGGCAGTGCCCTCCTCTGCTGTAGTTACTCTGAGACCTAGGATAACAGCCTCTCTGCTCCCACCTCGGATAATTTAATTAGGCAAAGCAATGAAATGAATAGCAGTTGTCTATATGCGGCTTTACTGCTTGGTTTTGAAAACTGCTTTCTTAAGCATGAAAAATATTTCTCTCAAACAATTTTTATGTTAAAAAGAAACTTCCTTGGGGGCCAGAGAGATAGTAGAGTAGGTAGACTGCTGGCCCTGCATGTAGCCAATCCTGGGTCGGTTCCTGGCACTGCATATTGTCTCCCAGCACCTCCCGGAGAGATACCTAAGCACAGAGCCAGGAGAAAGCCCTGGGCACTGCTGGGTGTGCCCTCCTCTCCCCATGAAAAAATTTTTTTCCTCTTTAAGGGCATCCAAACAAGAGTCTCCATTTTCATTTTTTTTAATTTTATTTTTTATTTAATTAAAAATTTTATTGAATCACCATGAGATATACAGTTACAAAGTTGTTTATGATTGAATTTAATTCATGCAATGTTCCAACACCCATTAGTGTGCGTTTCTCTCCACCAATGTCCCTAGTTTCCCTCCCATCCACCCCATCCCTCGCCCCACAGACTGCCTCTGTGGCAGACACTTTTCTCTCTCTCTCTCTCTCTCTCTCTCTCTCTCTCATTTTCCTTTTAGGCACTGTGGATTGTAATACTATTACTGAAAGGGTATCATGCATGCCACTTATCTCCTCCCAGCACTATTTTTGTCCAGAGTGATCATTTACACCTCTCATTGTCGTAGTGGTCCCTTCTCTGTTCTAAGTGCACTCCTCCTCCCCCCTTTATGGCAAGTTTCCTGCCGTGCACCAGTCATCCTGGTCCTTGTTTCTACAGAATCTCCATTTTCTATATGAGAAACTCTATACATAAATTCCTTTTACAGGAGGCTGGAGCAACAGTACATATCTCTTTTTTCCTCATTAATTCTAGGAAACAACCCCTTGCAGAATCATTAGCCTTAGACTATTTTTTTTTAAGATTAAGCATTCTCATTCAGGGACTGGAGAGAAAACACAGAGTTTTAAAGCTCTTGCCTTGCATGCGGCTGTATCTGGTTGAATCCCTGATGTCACATATTATCTTCCAAGTATCATCAGAAGTGATCTATGAGTGTATATCCAAGAGTAAGCCCCCCAACCTTCTTCCTCACCTCCCCATCTAAAATATTCTCAGTCTATTGAAGACAATTCTCTATGCAAACAACTCCTCCAAAAAAGACTGGTGTGGCCATACTAGTATCTGACAATATAGACTTCAGTCTGAAAAGGTTAGAAGGGACAATGAAGGCCATTTCTTAATAATTTAGGGGTATGTATATCAGGAAGAAATTACACTACTAAACATATATGCACCCAACGAGGGGCTAGCAAAATACTTAAAACAATTGTAATAGACCTCAAAAGAGACATTAAAAGTAGTACAATAATAGTTGGAGACTTCCAGCACTGCTTTATTAACCATTGATAAATCGACAAGATTGAAACTCACCAAGAAATACTGGCCTTGAAGGAAGAAATGGAAGAAAGAGAGCTGGTTGATATATACAGGGCTTTTCATCCCATAAAAGCTGAATACACATTTTTTCCCAGTGTATATGGAGCATTCTCCAAGATAGACCACATGCTGAGCCACAAAGCATACCTCAATAAAATAAAAAGATAGAAATTATGTCAACTATCTTTTCAGACCATGATGCACTGAAAATGGAAGTTAACCATACACAGAAACAAGGAGTCAAACCAAACACTTGGAAACTGAACAGCTCACTGCAGAACAATCAATGGGTCATAGAATAAATCAAACAGGAAATCCAAAGATTCCTGGAAACAAATGAAAATGAAGACACCAACTATCAGAATTTGTGGGACACAGTGAAAGCAGTGTTAAGAGGAAAGTTCATAGCTCTGCAAGCATTCATCAGGAAAGAAGAAAGGGACCACATAAATAACCTGACTTCACAGCTCAAATTATTAGAAAAAGATCAACATAAAGAGCCCAACCCAGGCAGAAAAAAAGGAAATAATAAAACTTAAAGAGGAAAACAATGAGCTGGAAACCCAAAAAACAATCCAAAAGATTACTGAAACCAAGAGCTGGTTCTTTGAAAAAATAAACAAGATTGACAAATCACTGGCAAGACTTGTAAGGAAAGGGAAAGAGAGAACCCAAATAAATAGAATCAGAAATGAAAAGGGCACATCATAATAGAAACTACAGAAATCCAAAAGACCATCAGAGATACTTTTAGAGTATGTATGCCATGAAACAAGAGAACCTAGAAGAAATGGACAAATTCATGAAGTCTGTAACCTCCCACGGCTGAAACAAGAAGACCTGCAATACCTGAATAAGCCTATCACCATCAAGGAAATGAAAACAGTAATTAAAAGTCTGCACAAACACAAAAGCCCAGGTCCAGATGGATTCACTAGTGAATTCTTCCAAACCTTTAAGGAGGACCTACTGCCAGTACTTTTCAAGCTCTTCTAGGAAATAGAAGAAACAGAAACACTTCCAAATAGCTTCTACAAGGCACATCACTGTATCACTGTCTTCCCGTTTATCTTCGATTTGTTCGAGCGGGCACCAGTAACACCTCCATATGACCTGTCTCATGCAAGTAGAGCCCAAGGGCACCTGCTTGCTCCAGGAACATAAAGAGCCTCAAACCATTCCATCAGGTCATGGGATGAGGTCTATAATTGTTACTGGTATCTGGCATATCACCCTCATACCCAAAGCAGGAAAAGACAACACAAAGAAAGAAAACTATAGACCAATCTCTGATGAACACAGATGCTAAGATCTTCAACATAATACTAGCAAACAGAATCCAAAGACTCATCAAAGAGATTATACATAATGACCAAATAGGATTCATCCTGGGAATGCAAGGATGGTTTAACATTTGCAAGTCAATCAACATAATGCATTATATCAATAAGAGAAAAATAAAAACCATATGATCCTATCAATAGACACAGAGAAAGCATTTGACAAGATCCAACACCTGTTCATGATTAAAACCCTCCAGAAAATGGGAATTGAAGGAACCTTCCTCAATATAGTTAAAGCCATCTACCAAAATTCCACAGCAAGTATCATTCTCAATGGGGAAAAATTGAAAGCCTTACCCCTAAGATCATGGAGAAGACAAGGTTGCCCCCTCTCACCTCTTTTATTCAATATAGTACTGGAAGAACTTGCCATAGCAATCAAAAAGAAAAGGGCATTAATGGCATCCAGATAGGCAAGGAAGAAGTCAAGCTATCACTATTTGAAGATGACATGATATTATACCTAGAGAACCAAAACTCTCTACCAAAAAACTCTTAGAAACAATAGACATTTATAGTAGTGTCAGGGTACAAAATCAATACCCAAAAGCCAGTGGCTTTCCTATATACAAATAATGAAAGAGAAGAAAGAGATATGAAGAAAACAATTCCATTCACAATTTTGCCACAGAAAATCATATACCAAGGGAATCAGTTTAACGAAGTGTGTAAAGGACCTGTACAAATAAAATTACAAGACACTGCTTCAAGAAATAAAAGAGGACATGAGGAAATGGAAACATATTCCCTGCTCATGGATGGGGAGAATCAACATTGTCATGATGGTAATGCTCCCTAGAGTTTTGTGCAGATTCAATGCAGTCCCTATAAGGATACCCATGACATTCTTCAAAGAAATTGACCAAACACTCCTGAAATTTGTATGGAATAAGAAACCCCCATGGATAGCTAAAGCAATCCTTGGGAAAAAGAAGATGGGAGGCATCACCTTTCCCAACTTCAAACTCTACTACAAAGCAGTAGCAATTAAAATAGCATGGTACTGGAATAAAAACAGATCTCTGTACCTATGGAATAGAATTGAGTACCCTCACACCCATCCTGAAACACATAATCATTTAATCTTTGATAAAGGAGCAAAAAGTATGAAATGGAGCAAGGAAAGCCTCTTCAACAAGTGGTGCTGTGAAAACTGGGCAGCTATCTATCACTATCACTATCGGCCCCGTTCATCATCTATTTGCTAGAGCGGGCCCCAGTAATATCTCCATATGTCCTTTCCCATGCTAGTAGAACCCAAAGGCATCCGCTTGCTCCAGGAACATAAAGAGCCTCAAACCATTATATTAGGTCATGGGAATGACCTAATATAAATGTTACTGGTATTTGGCATATCAAATACGACACGAGCAGCTTGCCAGGCTTGCCGTGCGGGTGGCATACTCTTGTAATCACCTCTAAATAAAGTATTTATTGATGAACCGTGCACCACTAGAGGCCGCGCAAGCCAGGCTGTGATAGTCTGGTCTGCTGGGTGGAGTTATGATGAGAGGGAAGTCCAGACATGGAAAATGGTAGCCCCCATGGAGTCGTGGGGGTTGTCTGGCTTGTTGTGAGGCTCTGTTGGGGTGGCAGGCCAGGGCTAGAACCCTCCATGCCTCCTGGGCACCTCATGAGCGGCTGGGCACAGGGAGGGCAAGTAGCAGCTCTGCGCCATGTCTGAGAGTCTCTGGTTCAGCATACCTGGGCCGGATTGAAAAAAAACTGCTGCAGGGTGGGTGTCGATGATCCAGGCTGTGATAGTCTGGTCTGCTGGGTGGAGTTGTGATGAGAGGGAAGTCCGGACGTGGAAAATGGCAGCCCCCATGGAGTCGTGGGGGGTTGTCTGGCTTGTTGTGAGGCTCTGCTGGGGTGGCAGGCCAGTGCTAGAACCCGCCATGCCTCCCGGATGCCTCATGAGCAGCTGGGCACAGGGAGAGCAAGTAGCAGCTTTGCCCCTTGTCTGAGAGTCTCTGGCTCAGCATACCTGGGCCGGATTGAAAAAAAAAAAACTGCTGCAGGGTGGGTGTCAATGATCCGGGCTGTAATAGTCTGGTAGTCTGGTCTGCTGGGTGGAGTTGTGATGAGAGGGAAGTCCGGATGTGGAAAATGGCAGCCCCCCATGGAGTCGTGGGGGCCGTCTGGCTTGTTGTGAGGCTCTGCTGGGGTGGCAGCCAGTGCTAGAACCCGCCATGCCTCCCCGGATGCCTCATGAGTGGCTGGGCACAGGGAGAGCAAGTAGCAGCTCTACCCCTTGTCTGAGAGTCTCTCACTGGGCAGCTAATGTTGAAAAATGTACATGTTTTTTACATGTCGGCTGTTTGGCTAAGATCAAATGACTGGGCAGCTACATGTAAAAAAAATGATTTCGGACCTGTGTCTAACACCCTGCACAAAAATCAGATCAAAATGGATTAACAGTCTCAATATCAGACCTGAGTCCATAAAATACATCAAAGAAAATATAGGAAAAATCCTCCACGACATTGAAGCTAAAGGCATCTTTAAAGATGAAACACCACTAACAAAGCAACTAGAAGCAAAGATAAACATATGGGACTATATGAAACTAAAAAGCTTCTGCACCTCAAAAGAAACAGTGACCAAGATATAAAGACAGTCCACAGAATGAGAAAGAATATTCACCCAATATCCATCTTAAAGGGTTAATATCCAGGATATATCAGTCACTGGTAGAACTTTACAAGAAGAAAACAGCCAACCCCATCAAAAAATGGGGAGAAGAAATGAACAGAAACTGACAAGGAAGAAATTCGAATGGCCAAAAGACATATGACAAAATGTTCATCATCATTAATCATCAGAGAGATGCAAATCAAAACAACAATGAGAGGTCATCTCACACCTCAGAGACTGGCACATATACCAAAAGAGCAAGGACAACAAATGCTGATGTGAATATGGGGGAGAAAGGAACTCTCATCCATTGTTGGTGGGAATGTCAACTGGTACAGCCTTTTTAGAAAGCAATATGGACATTCCTCCAAAGACTAGAAATTGAGCTCCTGTTTGACCCAGCCATACCACTCCTGGGAATATACCCTGGGAAGCCAAAAACACACAGAGGAAACACGATCTGCACTTTTATTTTCATAGCAGCACTATTCAAAATAGCCAGAATCTGGAAACAACCAGATTGTGTTTGATTCTGGAAACAACCAGAAACCAGAGTGAGTGAGAACTGATGACTAGATAAAGAAACTGTGGTACATCTACTTGATCACTTGATCACTTGAATCCGTTATTCATCGATTTGCTCAAGCGGGTGCCAGTAACATTTCCATTGGACCCTGTTACGTGCCAATGTAGCCCAATGGCATCGGGTTGATTCAGGAATAATCATAGTATTCCATTGTGGTACATCTACACAATGGAATACTATGCAGCTGTTATGAAAATGAAGTTATGAAATTTGCTTATAAATGTATGGACAGGGAGAGTCATGTTGTGTGTAATTAGCCAGAAGGAAAAAGTCAGATATAGAATGACTGCATTTATTTGCATGATATATGTATATATATACATACATACATACATACATACATGCATACATACATACATACATAGTATGAAACCAATATACTGTAGAGTGGATTAGGCAAAACATTGATCAGGAGGTCTTGTCAAAGGTGGAATCTACCACAAACGTGTGGGATTCAGAGAGTAGGTAAAATGGAGAAGTAAACAGTGTGGTAATAATTGTCGAAAGGAATAATACAAGCCTAGAATTGAATATTGAGTACAGGCAAAAATATACACATGATAACCTCCAAATGTATGTATTATAATGCACAGTGTGTAAGAGAAGGAAGAGAGAGAGAAAGAGAGAAAAGACAAGAGATAAACGAACCTGCCATAGAGGCAGGCTAGGAAAAGGGGGAGGGATTTGGGGACATGGTGGTGGGAAATGGGCACTGGTGGAAGGAAGGGTGTTGGAACACTGTAAGACCGAAACCCAAACATGAACTTCTTTGTAATTGTATATCTCACAGTGGTATAATAAAATATAAAAAAATAAATATAATATTCTCAGCCTATTGGGACAGAAACCAGCCCTTTGGGGCACAGGTGCAAGGGCATGGTGAGGCAATGAGAGTTATTATTCTAATTTCCATTCGGAGAAATCAGGGCAGAAAGGATAAGCATCTTATAGAAAACTATTAAATTAAGTAAATAGGGGCTGAAGGCAGAGCTTAGACCCCCAAAACTGTAGATAGAGCCCAGATGAAACCACTTGTGTGAGGAGAAGGCTCTAGAGAAGGGCAAGAGCAGGACTTAGGGCCTGAAGCAGTAGAAATGAATTCAAAGCACAGAAACAGGGATGGACAGGGAAGACAGGAACAAGCAGAATTGAGAGTGCACCTGGCCTGGGAGAACTACAGGGGATAAGAGAGGGGCTGTATGGACCCTGCATGAGCTCTCGGCTCTCGTCCAGTGTTCGGCATGTGGCCGTGCCATCTAGAGAGATGCTCTAGCAAGAACTAGCTCTAGGATGTCGTTGCTTTGCATGGATCCCCTTCCCTAGACAGAGATCTGAGTTGTCCAGGGCTTGACATTGTGGTTCACAGAGGATCATCCTGTGGCTTTGAGATCTGGCACTGCCACAGGGTCCCAGATGCTGATGACGAAAGCCAAGTCTGCACAGATGTGACCCTGCCCGTCTCCAGCATCCTGATCCCACTTGCTTCTTCTCTGGCCCAGGAAAGCCTGACTGATGCTTCTCAGCTTTCAGGGCAGGCAAATGCATGCTCTGTAAATAAAACAAAATCTGCACTTCCTGTGGATTGCAAGGCATAACTGACACTATGATAGGGATCTGAGTCATTTTACATTCACATTATTAGTATTTATCTAAACTTCTAGTATATATAAACACACGTTTGTGAGTGTGTGTGTGTGCGTGTATGTGTATGTGTGTATGTACTCATGCTATTGAACGTAATTTTCTTTTCTGCTTAAAGACAAAGAAAGTATTTCCAAATTTTGTTTCCTGGTTGGGGAGGCACACCCAGCATGCATAATGTTTACTCCTTCCTGACTCTGCACTCAGGGTTCACCTCTGGTGGGTCTTGTGAGACCATATGGGTTGCTGGGGATTGAATCCAGGTCTGCTGTGTATAAGCCAATCACCCTCTTTGGCTTCAAGTATTCCAAGTTTATATCAACGAAAAAGATGCAACAGGATAGGCCAGTTTCCATCTTGTATCACATCACAAAGGTTACTCACTTAACTAATTGAAATCTTTTCTAGATTCACTCTGTCCACATAAAGAACAAAAAGGCATAAAAATGCATGTTGGAATAAGTTTCTCTCCCACCCACTCCACCTACCCTTTGGTGCCTCCTGAATGAGAATACCAGTCTTATCTGCTCTTTAAATGTTCCTTATGCCAATATAAACCAGCAAAAATAAATTTGTGGTTTTCTCCTTTTATACAAAGGAAGTATCATGTTGGGTGCCTGTGTTTTTTTTTTCATTGACCACTTTTTGGATGTTTTCTTCTATCCCAAATGCCTTGTCCTATCCTGATTGTCTTGTTATATTCATATATTGGAAATTTCCTCATCTGAGTCATAGCTGTGTATCAGTTCAAGCATAACACAGAGTTCCAAAGTTCCAAATTGTGTTCAGGGGCCCAAGTATCACTCTAGGTGATACTAGAGGTGGAGTCATAAGCTACATTTTCAGAGACAAACTGCAGGCCCACGACCCATATCTTTCAAATTTAGGAATATTTTGCACCCCATAAGGTTCTATCAATGATTGGGCCCTTCCCTGGCCCCTAAAGGAACGTGTCCACCTCCTTTGCCTTCCCTGTAGATCATGTTCTAAAATCTGGGAAATTTGCTGTGTTGTTAACTATTGAACATTCACTTCCTCATCCCAACCCCCTTCTCTCCAAATTAAAAATTTAGAAAAGCCATGCCTGTATAGTAGTGTGTGCTGATTTCTGGGGTGTAAACTCTTCCACTTAGTTCAACTTCTAGCAACAAATCTTATGTTCCTGAACAGTCTGTTTCGTTTTTCCTCCCTAACACTCTTCAAGGCTCAGTCATGAAGGAGTGATGATTCATGTCAGGGACAGCATAGTATCTCAATCTCCCCTGGCCACGACAACACCTGCTTTCAGCATTTGCCATGAGAAAGGCATGTGGTAGAAGAAGCCATGTATTAAGGCTCCAGTTATTTACTCCTCACCATCCCTGTTGGCAATTATATTGCTATTACCATTGTGTAGTGATGAAAACCAAGCTCAGAGGGAGGTTATAGAACAAATCCGAGGCCTGGATAATAGATATGGTTGAACCAAGATGGGATGTGGGTAAGACATGGCTTCAAGGCATTCTCCACTCGTCTGGGCAATTTCCAAAACACATTTTCAGTTTATAATCTTCAGATACAAAAGTTCTCACTTCTCTCACACCGAGGAGAATAAATGCTCAGGAAATACATGATGGAGGACTGGAGGTCGCATCCCGGCTTCCCTTACTCTGTTCTCAGGCTAGCCGCCCACTTCCGGTAGACACAGCCGAGAGGTTCTCTAAGTCTACGAGAGGCAGCACAGGGAGTTTGTTTTTCACGTTTTCTGCCACCATTAATTTTCTTAGAAAAGCATTGTGTCTTCTAAAGAGAATTGTAAACACTGGGAGAATAAGAGGACCCCAGAGAGAGCTGTGTGTGCTCCAGACTTCCGCCAACCTGACCGACAGCTTCCTGCCCCAGCAGACTGGCCGCCCCCACACTCACGGTCAGATACTGGCTGGTGGCCAGCTTCTGCACTGGACAGTGCTCCACCCTGTAAAGCACAAGCATAAGCCCACTCCCTGGGAGGTGCCTTAGCTCGGATAAACATGCTGTATCTTAGACGTTGGCTTCTGCCATAGAAGCTGAGGCTGGCCAACATCTTCCAGAAGACCTGGCGAGGCTGCCACGGAAGCTGTTGCATCTCGGGAGACTGTTGGAAACAGCTCCTCCCCGACAGGGACCCTGATGTCTAAGAATGGATATAACTGAGAATCTGATATAAAACAAGAACAAGAAAGAAGCCGAGGGCTTTGGTGAGGGGCCACAACACTACCTTCTTCCTGCCTCTCCAAGTCTGCATATGATCAGCAAAGTTGCAAAGTAATTAAAATCTCCCATAGTCAATTCACCCAGAGATTTGACCTTTATTTTTCTTTGGCTTGGGTCTATATCTGCAGTGCTCAGGTGCTCCTCCTGACTTTGTGCTCTGGGGATCACACAGTGCCAGGGATCAAGTCTGGACAAGAGTCCTGCATGAATAGCTTGTGCTCAGCCCCTTGAGCTACCTCTCTGGTCCTTGAGCTACATCCCTGGTCCTTCATTTCTCTATATTTTTAAAATTTTGTTTTATGTTTCTGTTTTGGCGTGCTGGGGATAGAACCCAGGTCGACCAAGCAAGCAAGTGCCCCACCTGCTTTACTTTTTCCAGCCCTGCTCTTCCTTTCTGATGGCTTATCACTGGCTTCAAAGACAGCAGGACGACCAAAGGTTCATGTGATGCCTCTGACCTGTATTCTAGTTGCACATGCACCACTGCCATTCCAGCTGTTTCATTTTATGATTTGTGCTTGATTGTATAAAAGGCTTGCGCGCCACTTACGCCACACAGTTCATCAATAAATGCTGGATTTAGAGATGACTACAAGAATATGCTACCCGCACGGCAGAGCCTGGCAAGCTACCCGTGTTGTATTTGATATGCCAGATACCAGTAACAATTATCGACCTCATTCCCATGACCTGATGGAATGGTTTGAGGCTCTTTATGTTCCTGGAGCAAGCAGGTGCCCTTGGGCTCTACTTGCATGAGACAGGTCATGTGGAGATGTTACTGGTGCCCGCTCGAGCAAATCGATGATAAACGGGAAGACAGTGATACAGTGACAGTTTTGGGGTGACACTTGATAGTGTTTAGTACTACTCCTGGATCTGTGCAAAAGGTTTACTCAGGCAGTGCTAAGAGACCATATGGGGTGCCAGGGATTGACTTCAGGTTGATCATTTGCAAGACAAGTGCCTTACCTGATGTACTATTTCTTTAGACCTTTGACTTCTATTTTTTTAAGGAATATATCTCGTTCATAGTTTTATTTTGTAAATTGAACCTCAGGCTAATTATTACCCTGAACAGAGTATAGACATTAATTGCAAAATGCTTTGCTTGACTTTAATATCAAGTCTTCCCACCCAATATAAAAATCAGGTCCTCGTCAATAACCTCTAAAACTTTGGGGGTCAATTTCCCTCCAGAAACCTGCTTTGGAAAATCCTTCTTGAATGGAGCACATGCTGTAAACACACCCTTGCAAGCCTCTCAGGAATTTGGTGGTGGAATTTATCATTCAGGTTGTAGTTCTTGGCTCTGACCTTTGGGTCTCAGAATGCACGATGGCCTATTTATCTCTTTCTGTGCAAGGGCAGTCAGGTCTGGAGAATCACTGCAGCGATCCTCATTTATCTCTGGGGCTTCAGCCCTTGGCTCAGTCAGGTGCCGGATCAGCTTGTCCTTGAGGGTCTTTTGTAAAGAAGCGGCTCCAGGACTCTCCAGGACCTCCACACAGGAGTGTGGGCAAGGGGCCAGAGCGATAGCACAGCGGGTAGGGCGTTTGCCTTGCATGCAGCTGACCCAGGTTCGATCCCTGGCATCCGCTATGGTCCCCTGAGCACTGCCTGGAGTAATTCCTGAGCGAAGAGCCAGGAGTAACCCCTGAGTGTTACTGGGTGTGACCCAAAGAAGCAAAAAAAAAAAAAAAAAAAGAGTGTGGGCAAGAGCGCATTTCCATTTGCAACACTTACTAAGTGGTTGGTAGAAATTAAAAATTAAAAAAAGTTGTTTGGGCTCATCAAGAACTTGAAAAAGTACTTTTTTGTCCTCAACAGAATTGATTCCTTTCCACTCTAATTTCTGTACTTCAGGAGGCCAGAGTCATGCCCAGTGAAACTTGGTCAATCTGTGTGAGGGCCTGAGAATGTGTGGCTCCAGTGTTGGGTGGCAGGGATTCCCCAGGCCTCGCCTAGCTATGCTCAGAGATCACCAGAATCCACTTATGGTGGTTCAGGCTTTCTGAAAGTTTTGGGGGCCTTCGGGGTTGTACCTGAGGATGGGCTATGTGGTACTAGGGTTGAAACTGGAGTTCCTGCATGCAAGGCTGTGCCCTTACCCTTCTACCATTTCCTTGGAACCAGAATTCACTGTTGTCTCCTGTCATTGTTTGCATCCTTTGGCTATTTTATTTTCATGACCTTAGTGGTGCAGGACTGATGGCTCAGTGCTTGGTGGCCATTATGACTTCAGGTGGCAGTGCTTGAGGGACATCCCTGCTGAGGGAGGAGGATGGAATTTGGGGCCTTGAGCAGGTGGCCAAGTACTTAAGCCCTGTGAACTATTGACTCCTCTTAAACTTCAGACTGGGATTTGGGATGTCTCCATGTCCCAGATTAGCTTCATCTGGGGAGACAACTCAGGCTCCTCCAAGGGCTAATGTAGGATCTGTACCCACCCCGTCACCTTGGTGTAACATTGGTGGCCTATTTTTCCTGATCTTCTCTGCCATGTGTCTCTGATTTTTCTCCTTTGAACTCCAATCTGCACTAGGGAAGTGTCCATC